>OY723386.1:46761263-46846263 GCA_963210295.1 Ophion ellenae | reverse complement strand
TATATATATATATATATATATAGAGAGAGAGAGAGAGAGAGAGAGAGAGAGAGAGAGTGATAGGGAGAGTTATGAGTCTCAAGAGTCAAGGAAGGGAAGGTGTGTGTAGCCTTTTGGAACTCACCTCCGTGCTCTCGTAACTCTGAATGTGCTGTTTCAGTCGAGTTTAATTAGTGGGAACGAAGCGTCGAAGATCAACGGGTAGCCGCAAGTAACGGGAGAAGAGACATGCAACCCGAGGTCCGGATTAGTGCAGTCTCGAGTGCATAATATTATACACATATATGCGGAACAGTGATTTCCAAGCCCTTCGACTTCTAAGACCGTCTCGAAGTGACCAATTGCCCCCATACCCAACATTACGTAAGCCCCAACGTCTCCAGAATCATCTTCTAGACACCCTACTCCACATTCACCGATTCAATAACAAAAAACTTTGAGGCCCACCCTCAACCATCCCGATATGCTGGTAGTCAACATGACGTAGACAGAACCGGCTGAAAATGAACTTACCGCATACCTATGTGTAGCTGTATATAGCCGAGAAACTGCACCTGGCTTACAAGCAGTTTCAAACACGTCAGGCCGTTTCGTCCAATTTCATCTTGAAACGTTCTCCACATTAATAGCCATTCATACACTTAATACGGGTTTAGCAGTAATACCAGTATAAACGCTATGTTAATGCTGTCGTAATTGCAATATTGATCCATGTGCTCTCAGCAATCAGACGAGGTATTAGGGGCGAGAATTCAGGAAAGGAGGTGGTGCAACACACATTCTGACGCATGGGGTGCACGAGAGGTAGCTGTAATACGGGTGCAATCCTTCTCCGAGTTGGGCCACATTATTTAGGTCAAAAGCAGAACAAAAGACCCGTCTTCGAGAAATTCCACGAGTCCCGATGGCCCGTTCCCTGCAACGTTCATCGCGTGTTCTCGAACAATCGTTCTCCAAAAATGGGAAGACCTATTTGCCCGGTATCAGACTCTAGTCAGCCATTAAATAGAGAGAGCAAAAATTAATTGATCCCGTTTTAACGATTGCTCGATAATGTCTTCCTCGTCGTTCTTGTCCTCTTTCCCGGCGATAGTAAGACAAGCTGGGCGAGGAATATTTTTTTCAGTGCGATATTATGACACGAGCGACGTTGCGAATAGATTAAATCCTCTAATAATATCGGATAGTGGGAGCAAGTGAGGCTTAAACTCAACGGCAGGGCGCACGGCGCATCACGTAACGTTGGCCGCATGTAGGCGCATAATGGAGCCTGAACGAGGCTCTTTGGCAAGTCGCGCGCTGGATATTCACCGGCATGGGTATCAGCATCAACGGCAGCTTTGTCTTTTGCTCATGGAAGCGGAGGAACGTACGCGTCTATCATAGATGTTCGCTATCGACATTGTGTAGCGATCAACGACCGTTAATACAACGCCCCCTCCGTCCCGCGATTCCATTATGATAAGAGCTCAAGTCCACGTTTAATACTCTATCTCTTTAACTCCCTTGTTCCTATATATATATACTCTACGATATTTATATATACGATTTATATATACTATATATATATACGAGTATATATATATATATATATATATATATATATATATATATATATACTCGTATCTAAACGATATATAAACAATCGTACGCACGTACACACTTACTTACACATGAGGCATTCCACGCCATTTCACCTGGCCCGTCACCCCAACTATTTTCTATTTACCTGATTTTTTTTCTAAGATTGTACCTACCCCGTCAAAGGAATATCCACACCAATTTTTTAATTTTTATCCCGTGTCCTTTAGGCATTATAATTTTCCAAAAAATGTCGATTTCGGAAGTTTTGGAAATGTTTAAACGCTGATAGCTCCTGAACTTATTGAGATATCGACAAATGTCGATATATAATTTTTTTTTATTTTGAAGCATACTTTCGTTAAAAAATATGAAAAATGTATCAACCATTAATATCAACGTTTTTTTGCTTTTAAAGTGAATTTTTTTTTTAAAGATGAATGACTTTTTTTTATTTTTTTCAAAAAATTATCTAAAATAGACTAACCCATTCTATGATTTTCAAGACTAGTCTCATCGTGGGCCCATTTTTCCTCATATTTTTTTCGAATGAATCATATTTTTTTGAAAAGATTTTTATAATTTTAATCTTCAATAATGCTATTGATGATAGTGTGATTTCCAATTCGGTTTTGACAGGCCTGAAACGTTTTATCTATAATTTGTGCTAAATTTAACAAAAAAAAATTTTGAATAATAACTAATTCGTTGTTGTACAAAAAATGTATGACTCAACTAAAACCTACCAGTAAAATGCCCCGGTGGGGTATATGCAGAATTCGAATCAGAGCTTCAATTCCTTCGTGTGGACGATAGCTCCTAATTCAGTTTTACAACGTTGAACTCGTTTTTTGCGACACCATGTCTTTGGAATCGGGAGAACGCCTAATGCGGGTAGTTTTTATTTGATTGACTTGAAGTTTCAAGGTTAGCTTGGCAGATAGATTCTCTAAAGAAGCACACACGATTTTTGAAGATACATCAATAATTCTTATTTTTTTAAACAAATTAAAATCGATTTTATAGCAGAAAAGAATGTTTCTATTTAAAATGATGCCACTTTGCCGAAGAACAGTATTATTAAATAATCGTGTGTACTTCTCTGGCAAAACTAATGTAAATGATGGACGTTTTTCTTTTTTGTTCTAGGTGCTGATCCATGAAAGTTTTGCGTCCTCCCGCAAAGCGCCTAAAAATTCTCTTAGTGTAGCTACCACTGAGCCGCCATTATGCATTTTTTTGTATACGTCAAGACGTGTAGTCTCCAAACGTCACTTTGATCGCTTTTTCCGTATTCTCAAAAGAATTCCCAAAAAGTCATTTTTTCGGTGAGCCTCATAGATGTAATGCTTTAAGAGGTCAGTGTAAAATTTAAATTAAAAATATAAGTCTCTTTATAATCTAGTCTTGGATCATAGCCTAGGATCTTAACTTCAATTTGCGACAAAGATTTTGTAGAAATTCAAAAAATTGATCGAGATATAACGATTTTTGTGAAGCGTCAGATCATCCACTGCGCTAGAATGAACCGCCCCGCTGTTTTTCCCCCTTTTTTTGTGTTTTTACAAAACGATGTAAATCATATCTCGAAATCCATTCGGCCGATTGTCTTTAAATTCAGACAGAGAATGGCTTATAACATAATCTCTCCTATGTACGGGCGATTTTTTCATTTGTTAATATGAAATTATTAAAATTATTTTTGTAGTCGGAAAATCGAACTTTTCCAAAAAGTATCCAGTCATACAAAATTTATATTATTATTATGAAAGTCCATTATGATAAATTTCTATTCCAGATGACTATAGTTGCCAGAACAACCTACATCAATTCGCAATGCAGCAACAGCGGCACTTTGTTTTAGTAATAATAACTTCATTGTTTATCAATATCTTTTAATAACAAAGAAACTCAAGTTCGGCAAAACTATGTATTAATTGTGTTTAAAATCCCGACCCCGCCATCCCAATACTCTGATCAGAAAAAAAGATTGAAAATCGACGTGTTTTTTTGGGTCCCAAGCTCATGCACATTCGTTGATTCCAGTCTGGAAAAAAAACGACGTTCCAAAAGGACACCAAAATTTTATAATATTTGTAAGATGGGTATGTCACATCCAAACTATAATCAAAATAATTACCAGAAGTTGGAGTGAAGTTCTGACCCCCCCCCCCTCACCTCAATGATCGAGCTGAAATATTGCACAAACCTTCCTTTTGATATTTTAAGACAACCCCTAAAAGATTTTTGGCGACGCGAAATAGTTTTTGGATTATAGATATAGCGGGCACGCGTTAAAAAAATTAATTTAAACACTCAATATCTTGGAAATTATTACGAGTCGCCAAAAACCCTTTAGCGGTTGTCCTAAAATATTAAAAGGAAGGTTTGCGCAAAATTTCAGCTCGATTGATTGGGGGGGGGGGGGGGTGGTCAGAACCTTACCTTTAAAAGAACTTTAAAATTCAATATCTGGAAAACATTTGCGAGTCGCCTAAAAATCTTTTAGAGGCTGTCTTAAAATATTAAAATCTTAGGCCACTCTAGGATAGTCCAAAAAAACGATTTTTTTATTAAAAAGGTACCTTAGTGCCTATAAAATTATATTCCAAAAGTTTATGGTTGTGAAAAATCTCTAAGTACTCGATTGTCGAATCCATCTGCAGGCATCGCAGATTAAAGGTATTGAAACATTATTCATGTCGTGAGTTTTTACTAACTTCAAACGCGTTTATCTCAAAACTACATTTTTCAAGTCGGTCGGTTTCATAGCTCGAACGAATTTCGATGGATTCCCTTGAAATTTCAACTGTATATTTAGAATTACATTTTCAAAAGCACTACGTAGGATTTTTTATTATATTGCATAGTTCTTTTTTTATAAACAATTTTCTGACGATTTTCTCATGGCATTTTATACTTTTTGTTTCAGAAATGAGCCATTTTGACAAAAAAACAATATATCACAAAAATCTTACGTACTTATATAGCTATTCTTATATATAATCGAAAACACTTTAGTGTCTCATCATAACTCAAAAATTATAGGAGCTGTTGGTCCAGCTATTGACCTTCCAGAAATGAAGGCGTCATTGGAAAAACGCTGCACTGTCGCCATTTCAACATGTATCGCTGTGAAAAAATAATTTTGTATAGTCAATTACGTGTATAATAAAACCTCTATTTTGGAATATCGATTTCTTACGGTTCCGCTGAAAACATAATCACAATATATGCCCATTTTGACCTCTAAAAACATAACAACATTTGCCTACAAATTTATTTTTATTAATCTATTTTTCTAAAACGTGTATTTTTTAGCTAAAAATGCGCTGCTGGAGTGAAAAAATCGTACGAAACTTTCTAAAAAACGAAAAGTTGTGCGAGCAGTTTTAAACGTGCAAAAAAGGCTGAAAAATAGTCATTTACGACAAGGCGCACCGGGCCTAAAAAAAATTGTAAAATTTTTTCGAAAAGGCAAAATGACGGTAAATTTGTTCTCTTTAAAGTACCGCTTGAGAAATTTGATTATCTTTATTTTTAAGTCCGCCATCTAACTTTTAGTGCGGCAAGAAATTTCGACTGGTGTACTCAAACTTTTGGACGGCACTGTATATATATATACACTCGTACACACATACACACCTACTTACATATGAGGCATTCCACGCCATTTCACCTAGCCCGTTACCCCAACCATTTTCTATTTTCATATTTTTTTGTTGTAAAATTGTACCTATCCCATAAAAGGAATATCCACACTAATTTTTAGATTTCTATCTCCTCTCTTTTAGGAGTTATAATGTTCCAAAAAATTCCGATTTCGGAAGTTGTTGGTCCAGCCATTGACGTTTCAGAAATAAAGGCGTCATCGAAAAAATGCTGCGTTGTCGCCATTTTAACATGTATCGCTGTGAAAATGTAACGTTGCATAGTCAATTACGCGTACAATAAAACCTCTATTTTGTAATAACGATTTTTTTTACGGTTCCGCTGAAAAAAAATCACAAAATATGCCCTTTGGGCCTCTAGAAAATCACAAAATTCGTCGTCTTTGGCCCTTAGGCCTTAACAGGAAGGTTTGTGTAAAATTTCAATTCGATAGGGGGGGCGGGTTCGGAACCTTATCCAGAAATGGTAAAAGTCGTGGTTATCCTCAATCGAAGATCTTATCACCGGTTTGGCTCCTTCCGGTCGTACCATTTTAAACATCGTAGCGAAAGTAATTTCGCTCAACCCCATCGAATGGGCTGTTGAACTTGATAATTATCGAGGCACCGATTCTACGCACGAATAGAGCACAGCCCGGTCTCTCTCTCCCTCTCTCTCTCTCTCTCTCTCTATGTCTCCATCTCTGTTCTTCGATCAGTTCGAAGAGAAGAGGCAATTCCCAACGTCATTGTCCGGAGTAAATCATCCTGGGAGGAAAGTCATTGTCCCATGCAAAACACAGAGTCGAGTGAATTCTCCCTCCCTACGTCACTCTTTTACACCGTGTAATTCTCTCTGTGTGTTCACGTGGAGTCAATCCAAGCATGGCGACGGCTCAACGACAGAGTTTTCAAGTAGACCCTCTTCATACGAGCTCCACGTACGTAGACGCGGTATCTCGGGCAGAGAAACAGTCAACATTGTTCAACCACCCTCTATGTCCAATTTCAAATAGAAGCGAGGCCAGATACGAGAATTTCTTATTGAGAGTACACGACCTCATCCCTCGTTTCAAGCTTGATGGATCAATCCCGGCCACGGAAGCGCAACCACTGCAGGACAATTACGAGACTAGGGGAAAACGACGGTAAGAAGATCGTTAGTTAGAGTGGAGAAAAAGACCGGGCTGCATGCTCGTGAATCGAAGAAGCATCGCTGCAACTCGAATCGCGAGAGCAGGAGAGTGCGGCAACGATTGCAGAGGAGCCCGTTCATTTTTTATCGCAAATAAATTGAAAGAAGCAACGTATTCCACTATCTATTTCTCGCTATCAGGTTGGAGGAAAAGATACCTTCAGGTGGGGCAAAAAATTGCTGTTTTACATCATTTTCTCTTAAGGGGTTATATACAGTTCAAATTATCGAAAAATCGATTTTTTATTTATTTTATTCTCGTAATGTACATGTATTTAAGTACACACGCACAGAAACTTTCCTGTCAATCCGGCAAACATTCTCGAAGTTACACACACATTTGTACCGACGTGTCAGAGCGTTCGAAAGTGCTTTCGAAAGTTAAAACGCGTTTTTCTCAAAACTGTGTTCGTTCGGCAAAACGGCTGAACCGATCAGTCTCAAATTTTAAGACAATCTTTCCAAGTATATTTTTTAGTAATTAACCGAAGGTTTTTTCCGGCGGTAATATTGTCCATTTTATAAACAATTTAAGGCCAACATCTTTGTCAAAAATCGTTTTTTTTAGAAGCCGCCATTTTGTCAAAAATTATTATTTTGCTTATTCCTTCGATCAATTACAAGATAATCCATTATATTAACGAAATATTTTTGGTTTTTTTTTTCATTTTAGATGATCCAGTCCAGTGATATCGTGCTCACCGCAAGACGCTTTTTTAAAGGTGCTCCCGGAGGTCACCTATAGCAGCTTTTAAAATAATTATTTTTACAAATAAAAAATGTTAAAATACAGTTAAAAGTTACCTTAATATGTGTACAAATTTTTGCGTTGATAGATTAAAAGGTTTTCTCAAGAAAAATTCTTGAAAAATCGATCTTTTTGGGGTCTCCTGACTGATTTGTGGGCGTAGGGTATGTTTTATTATTACTTTTAGCTGTTATACCGTATTTTTTATTTATTTATTAATCTTTAAAAATGATGGAGGTATCTTCTAAACTGCATTCTCAGAACTGCCGTGATGTATAACTAAAAACCTAATCAACCAATTCTGATTACATTTGTGAAAATCTTTCTAACCTTATGTTCTAAAACATGACCCTTAATGTTCTTAACAATTTTTCAAAAATATTTTTTAGTGCAAAATGAAGTGATTTTTTCGGAAAATTCAATCTTTTTTGTTTCAAAGTGTACCATTTCACCAATTTTCAATATTTCTCACTTTTTCTTGGTTCATATTCTGCGTAGAATATTACCGAAAGAAAAATCTTCGTCGTTTTTTTTTTCAACTTTATCCCGCCGGCACTATGTGTCACGCCGTCTAACAACATCCGCCTCAACCCGTTTAGAAGACCGTGCCATATCTCCATCATTTTTCTAGATCAACATGAAAGAAATACCATGGAACAGCCAAAAGTGGTAATAAAACATGCCCTAAGTCGGGAAAATAGTGAAGAAATCTTTCCTTTAAAAAAAATCAGCCATTTTTTCCTTGCCAAAAGGCCTTCCCCTGTAACCAAAGATGCTTTTTTTCAATCTAAATGAGGATTTGTACGGTGTTGAAGTTTGTATAATTGAAGTGCAACGAAAATTCTTTTGTATTTTATATTTCCTTTTTTACATCATCCAAAATCTTTCATTCGCAGATAATTATGGTAGATGTCCAATGAAGATGCTAAGAATATGTTGGCGTGAATCTTGTGCCCTGAATATGGCAAAAAAATGGCAATATACGTATTACACTATCTATTTCTTGCAAAACGTAAACCAACTTGTTTCCCAATCTAGATGAGAGTTTGTACGGTGTTGAAGTTTGCATAATAGAAATGAAACGAAAGTTTGTTTGTACATATTTTTAATTTCTTTTTTGTTGTTAATATGCAAAATCTTTTTTTCTCAGTCTAAGGATCTCCCATGCGGAACTTCAAAAAGTTTCAGAGTGATTCTTATGCCCTGAATATGCAAAAAAATCTCGGTAATAGACGTATCTATTTCCCGTAACACGTTAACCAATGTCGTGGGCATATTTTTCCCAATCTGAATGAGGCTTTGTGGATTGTCGAAGTTTGTATCATCGAAATGCAATAAACATTATTTTGTATTTTATACACTGAGAAAAAGAAATCGTTGAATGAGCAAAATGCAATTTGTTGTCTCGAAATTTTGTTGTTTTAACAGTTGCTCAAACATGCTAAATGAGCATGAGTTCACACCACTAAAACTATCAGTTAGATTAACAAAACGTTTGTTATGCCAATCAAAAATCAAGTTGAACATATTTAAAAATACATTTTGTTAAACCAACTGAATTTTGGTTGGATGAACGAATTTTTTTTTCAGTGTAATTCTTATTTGTTGTTATTATCCAAAATCTTTGTTTCGCATACAGAGATGGTAGATCGCCAATGAGGATCCCAAATAAATATTGGAGTGATTCTTGTCCCCTAGATTTGCCTAAAAAAATTGGGCAATGGACTTTGGTGTTCAAGTTTGCGTCAGTGCAAAACAACGAAATTCCTTTTGTACTTTATATTTCTTCTTGTCATTGATATCATCAAAAATATTCTTTTCGCATACTGCAAAAAAAATATGATTTTTTTGCACACTTTAGGTGTGTAAGTGGCTGTAGACTCTTATTATACGTTTTAACGCGTGTGAAAAATAACGGTGTAAAAGTAACACGGATAGATGCGTTCAAACAACACACTTACGTGTATTATTTTCTTACATACACGTACGTTAAAACGCGTAAAAATTGTCTACAACCATTTACACCCTCAAAGTGTGTAAAAACAACACACTTATTTTCGCAGTACTGTATATACATGGGATGCGTCGGAATAATACATTGATTAACAAAAGCTTTTTATCGTCAAAATTTGTGAATTTATTGAACTGAACTCAACAGTACTTATATATCACTCTGTACTATGTATAAAAGGTATCACTGTGTTTCTTGTCTTCGCATATAGGTTCTCATAGAGCTTCACGATGACGGGCGCTTTTTGCTTGTCGGTGATGACCTCGAAACAAAAATACGTCGCTGAAGATTCAATGCAGCTATCGAGGTTTTGGAAAATAAATTCCAATTTCGGGTTCTTCCACGTGACAAACTCAAAAATGATCGATAAATGAAACAGCAAGTTAAGACCAAATGTGGTCTTTAATTAACCGGTTAATCAATCGATGTCAAATCAACTAATGAGTTTCACGGGATGCCGTAACCAAGGTGATTTTTAAAACATATAATCAATAACTCGCAATTATCACACTTAAACTGTGTTGCCTTTTCCCGGGTTATTTTTGCTCGTTAGTTACTTTTTACTGCATTCCGATAATGCAAATGTTAGCACCTTAGATGTCCATTATATCTTCCGAAACAAATATCATTATTTAACGAGCCTTAAAAAAATCCCCAAAATTCGGGATCGGCAAATCGGCTTCGGTAAATCTCGAAAAAAATTTATCCGGGGCTGTACCTACCATGTGATCGTGGATTTCGGGAATTAAAAGGCGGGGTTTTCGGCAGGGCGTTGGTTTTTTTTATATACTCTACACGCACACACACACATGTGTGTGAGTTTGCAGATATACCGCGAGTCTCTGGTCCAACCATAGGTACAAACTCACCCACGCACAGTGCCAGTGCTCGGGCGTATCGGTACAGCGAGGGAGAAACGATGTACAAGTGAGCGTGAGGGCGCAGGGGGTGTTCTTTTGAACACGCTTTTACGGTGATTACTCGACGGCTGCATCCGCGCATTGCATCGGAAATGATTTCGCGCCCAATTAAACCATAGGAAACTCTCCCTATCCCCATCCCGCTTTCTCGGTCTATCCGCGATGTCGGCAAGGAATAGAGGGGTAGAGAGAGAGGGAGAGAGAGAGAGGGAGGGAAAAGCGAGACGTCGCTCGGATGTACTCGCAGCACCATCACCACCCCAATTCCATCTCTCTTTCTCTCCCTTCACTCTCTCTCTTTCTCTTTTTCACGCTGTCTCTCTCTCTCTCTCAAGTTCGGTCCTCCTTTTTCTCTTTATTTCTTTCTGCATTTCTCTCACCTACCGCGGTTCTTTCACTGCACTTATACTCTTGACGCAGCCTCCTCCTGTGCCACCGGATTTCTCCAGTGCCCTTCTCCATTCCCATCTCTCGTCGCACTCACCGCATTCGAATCTTTTTCTTTTTTTCTTATTTTTTATATATCCTACCATTCGTAAACGCACGCAGACATACTCGGGTGTATGTGTGTATCTATGCTATTGCAAATGTATGTATATATACCGGGTGGGGCGACAATTATCGGCAATAGTTAGAAAAGTTGCAAGCTTTGGTTAGAAAAGTTGCACGGTTCGAAGGGGGTCATCGAGTGGAGGCTGCGAGGTTCATCCAGGTGGAGGCGCTTCAGATATATCAGTCACTGCCATTTTTTTCAGCATTTTATCAAGGAACCAAAAATACGTTCACTTTCACGTTGCATCAAAAAGAAATTTCAATGTTTTTAGCCTAGAATCGATTGAAACAACGGCGCAAACAATTAGTTCTGTAAAAGGTCTTCAAAGTGATGGACACCACTTTCAATGCACGCTTGCAGTCTGAGTCGCATTGATTGTATTGTCTTGTTAATCACGTTAGTCTGTATTACCGAACAGGCAGTAGTTGAGGTTTCAATAGTTCAATACTAAGCAAAATCCGGGTGAGTCGTCCGGCTTTGTTCACATTATTCGTAACTGGGAAGGAAAGGTTGCGAGGTCGATCTCTCCGATTTCGATGAAATTTGGCATGCTTGTAGAATGGGTAAAAATGAGCGACACGTTTTTTTTTATATCTGCGGAACCCGATTTTTAGGGGTTGAAACACACCCTCGAAAATTGGGGTGTTTTTCGTCGATAACGTAGTATCGGTACGGAATATGGAAAAAATTCAAATTGCAACAACAATGTTTATTTTTTCGTGTACTATATTGGAGATGAGAACGATAACGTTATCGACGAACTTTTGCGTATTATGTTTGGAGATTTTTTGAGAACTTTTGTGTATTTTTGGAGATTTTTCGTACTATATTGGAGATGAGAACGATAATGTTATCGACGAAAAACGAAAAACACCCCTATTTTCGACGGTGCGTTTCACCCCTTAAAAATCGAGTTCCGCAGATATGAAAAAATACGTGTCGCCTATTTTTCCCCATTCTACAAGCATGTCAAATTTCATCGAAATCGGAGAGTCGACCTCGCATCCTTTCCTTGTAAGAATATTGTCAACTCGTTTTTGGTCAGCAGTGAGAAGTTTGTGATTTTGATAATAATGTGCATTCTCTTCAATGTAGAGTACTACGACGGAATTTCTTTCCGTCAGTACAGAGCGCCTCTACCTGGATCAACCTTGTAGCCACCACTCCATGACCCCCTCCGAACTCTCCAACTGTGGGATCGACAAAATGCATATATTCAATTTGACAATTTCAAGGAGGCTGCTTAGCTGTCGCGAAATAGTAAGAATTTACTGAAATTTATTTAGGATATTTGCGAACAGGTGTTACGAGTTCGTGTAAAATTTCAAGTACTTCGTCTGCGTGATTATTGAGAAATTAATTATTGAGGTTAGGCTCTTATACACGGGCGGCATAGTAAAAGCTTCATGATAACTCTGTCGCGATATAATAAAAATAGTAAGAATGGAATGGAAATAGGCGGACAAAATTATTGAGATTTTTATGAATAATTTCAACGAAAGTACAGCGTTTTGTCTGTCTCGTTATCGAGATATTCGTAAAATAAAACAGGAAATTTCGGCTGATTCGCGTAAAACGATACAGCGCCCAACGGCATGTGTCAACGCGGCTGTCAAGTCGGCCATTTTGAATAGGCGGCAACATTTGAAACGCACAAACTATTGCTTCCTCGCTATAAATGTCTTACCGCGGTTTCATAAAGAGTATTTAAATCTTTTGAATCATTCTTTATAGAAGCTACAGTGCATGTGTTTCGACATAACCTTCAAATCAATTACGGATGTTTGACTGATCAAAATTAATTAAGGATGTTTGACAGCTACGCGCTCACGATATGGCGTTCGTATCTGAGCTTAGTGATACCGGTTATTGAGAATTTAATTGCGCGTTTTTCACGTTTCAACTTGGTTAATAACTTATTCGCGATATAAATAAAAGAGATTAATAACATTTTTAAACAGTCAATTGTATGCATTCCACATATTTATTAGCTGAAATTTATTTACTTTACGTAACCGAAAATTTGATTATTGGGGGTTGGCAGCTGTTACAGGTGCCCGTGTTTAAGTATATGCGTTCTCGTCTTGCCGCCTGCCCCGGAAAGACCATGAGCAGCCTCCTTAAGGAGCGTAACGATTTATTAACATAAAAAATCTTGTGTCCGTGACCAATGGGGCGACTGGACGAAATAAGCGAGCGAGAAAAAACAAGCGAATGGATCCCAATATTCCCTTCTTCTTTTGCTTTATTATTGAACTCTTCGACCTTCAAATAAGACACTTATTTATAATAAATGTTAAATATTCCTCACTAGAATTCGACACAACTTTTTTAGGAAAAGTTTACTCCTTACAAGGAAAGGTTGCGAGGTCGATCTCTCCGATTTCGATTAAACTTGGCATGCTTGTAGAATAGGTAAAAATAGGCGACACGTATTTTTTCATATCTGCGGAACCCGATTTTTAACAGTTGAAACGCCCCCTTGAGAATAGGGGTGTTTTTCGTCGATAACGTTATCGTTCTCATCTCTAATGTATAGTACACGAAAAAAATAAACATTGTTGCAATTTGAACTTTTTTCATATCTCGTACCGTTAAAAAGTTATCGACGAAAAACGAAAGACACCCCTATTTTCGAGGGTGCGTTTCACCCCTTAAAAATCGGGTTCCGTAGATATAAAAAAATACGTGTTGCCTATTTTTACCCATTCTACAAGCATGCCAAATTTCATCGAAATCGGAGAGATCGACCTCGCAATCTTCCCTTGTTAGTCCGATAGGTTTAAAAATATTTCTACTGCTAATAGTCGTTGCTTCACCCGGTATGTAGTGCACCTACACACCCACACATGCATGATTTTTCTCTTCCTTGCGCTCACACTCGGGAACCCTTCCGTCTCTCTTCTCTTTCAATGCGTTCATCGTGCGTCCCTCGTAGCGCGGGATTCTTAAACAACCCTCCAGATTTCGAATGTATACGTATATATGCGCGCACATGGAGGTACAGACTGAGCCAAATCTTTTCATCGCTTGCGGGGGAGAGAAAACGAGCCGAAGAGGTGAAAACGTGTGCGCGAAGGGGGCGTGCGGATAGGAGAAAAAAAAGAAGAAAAAACGTGCGCGGTTGCATGCGGAGTTTGCTGTCGCAGCGAGTACGCCGACAAGGCAAACGATACGAAAAACCAAACCTCGAGCACGTACACATAACCCTCTCGCTTATGCGGAGGCCTCGACAACAGCATCGATTTAAATTCAACGCTCGAACATCGATGCTGATACGCATGGATTCACAGGTCTCCACATAAACGGGAAGCGCGAAATTGGCGTCGTTTTTACTTCACACAGATTCAACGTCCGCTCGGTGGATAATGCTGAAGTTTGCATCGTCGCTACGTGATGGAAATTTATTTTTAGTTTCATCCTTTTTCGTTCGCAAACTTGGGCGACGAAAATCACTAAAATGTTTTTAGGACCCTCATTAGATACGTACAATCTGAAAATCTGTGGAAAAAGATTTTTACGGCAAGAAAAATACAGATATAAAAGAATAAAAGAGTTTTTCGTTGCATTCTAACGATGCGGATGAGGACTGTTTGATAACGTATCTGGTTAATGATGTTGATGTTGCATTCTAACGACGCAGACTGCTTTTTTCTTTGGTAGCCCTTTTTTCGAGACAATTAGGCTATGCAAGACGGTCAAGGGCTCGGCATAAGCGTGAAATTTCGAAAATACGCTTTTTTCAATTGCAAAGTTTTATAGCTCGGGATCTGAACTTTGATTGGCAATCACATTTTTATGAAAATTCCAAAAATTGACCCAGTTATGACGATTTTTGTGAAGGTTCAAAACACCCATTGCGTTACGGCGAACTTCTAGGCTGCGTTTTTTCTTTTGTGTTCTTCTCGAAACGGTTTTATGAAGGCGTTTACATCGTATCTTAAATCGATACTCAACCCCTAAGGGGGTGAAAGGGGGTGGCGAAGTTTATATGGGGAAATAATATTTTTATGGTCAAATTTACTTGAAAGTTCGTATTCATGCTCTGTGGCACAATTAATGAAACACGTATTTCGACGTTTTTCAAAATTCAACCCCTAAGAGGGTGAAAGAGGCTGGCAACATTTGTACGGGAAATAATATTTTTATGGTAAAAATTACTTGAAACTTGGTATTAATGCTCTATGACACAATTAATGAAACAAGTATTTCGGCGTTTTTCAAAATTCAACCTCTAAGGGGGTGAAAGGAGCTGGCAAAATTTGTACGGGAAATAATATTTTTATGGTCGAAATTACTTGAAACTTGGTATCAATGCTCTTTGACGCAATTAAGGAAACCCGTATTTCGGCGTTTTTCAAAATTCAACCCTTAAGGGGATGGAAGAAACTGGCAACATTTGTACGGGACATAATATGTTTATAGTCAAATTTACTTGAAACTTGGTATTATTGCTCTGTGATACAATTAATGAAACACGTATACCGGCTTTTTTCAGAATTTAACCCCTAAGGGGGTGAAAGGGGCTGGCAAAATTTGTACGGGAAATAATATTTTTATGGTCGAATTTACTTGAAACTTGGTATCAATGCTCTTCAACACAATTAATGAAAGACGTACTTGAGTATTTTCCGAAATTCAACCCCTAAACGAAAGAGGGTGTCAAAGTTTGTACGAAAAATAAAAAAAATCGGGTCAAATTTACTTGACACTTTGTACAACTGCTTCTAGACACAATAAATGCAATTTTGGAGTTTTTGGGAATTTAATCCTTAAGGGGAAAAGGGGGTAGCAAAGTTTGTATGGTAAAGAAAATATCAGGTCAGATTTACCTGAAGCTTAGTATCAATGCTCTTCAAAAGAATTCTACGTTTTCCTTAATGAAACATTTCAGGAGCACATTTCACTAAAAAGCATTCAACACAAGTCTACGCGAGCGAAGCCGCGGGCGGCTATTTCGTTAATAATAAGTACTAATTAAATTTGTTTCTTTTCGTCGAAAATCGAACATTATTTCAAGTACTTCCCATCTTTGTAATCATAATTTTTTAGATCAGTATTTAATCATACGAAAGTTTTATGACATTGAAGTTTTAATAATAACTCCATCGTTTATCAATATTTTTCAATTAAAAAAAAACTTAAACTTTGCAAGAGTATGTATTGTCTGTGTCCAAAATTTCTCCCTCGTCATCCCAAAACTCTCATCCGAAAAAAGTCCTAAACGTCGACCAGTTTATGGGGCCCCAAGCTTACGCAGACCCCTCAAAGAATTGTAACTCTCGTTAGAGATGAGGAACCCGAATCTGTCGAAAAGAATTTTACATAACGAAGAAGATAAAGAAATAAACAACAAATATAGAAGAATTTTCGTTGCATTGCACCAACGCAAGCTTCGAAACAATAGGAAATCTGAAACGTCGCCATTTGATTCTGTATGCCCAAAATGAGTCAAGAACCCACCTAAATCATATAATCCTTCATATTATCGACATTTTGAATGCCCTCGACTATGGCTAACTGAATATAAATGAGAAACTCCTACGACTTATAACCATAGAGCCAGAAGGTAAAAGCTCCGCAACAATTCAATTCCGATCAGTGTAAATCTACAAATCCATATAAACACATACATCTACAAATCCACGAAAACGGATCAATAAATACACAAGTGTGTGAATATGGACATATACACCTATAAACGAGGGAATTGGAAACATTCGCATTTGATAATGGTAGAATTCCGAAACGAAAAGTCTTGCGGTACATCGTAAAAAAAACTTTTCTCGTTACCGGTGAACTTAAAGCACAGCGAGTTTTCGTGCTTTAGTTTCGCAAAGCCAGAGGGCGCGCGGGCATCTTTTTCCGTTCGGTTTTTTTTTCATCCCTCGTCTATCTACATAGCTACGTGCTCTTCGAGGGCCACGAGCGAGTGGTGGTGTAGGAGAGAAAGTGCAGTAGGGGAAGAGAAAAAGAACGAAGCAGAAGAGTGCCCAGAGAGCTCAGCGACCCGGAGTCTCAACCTGTTAATTATCGACTCGTTTCATACAAGGGCGAGGTTCATTCCCTCTATCCGTCTCCCTCTCTCTCGCTCTCTTCTCCCAGCCCGAGCCTAATCACCCTCTTTTTTGTCATAGGGTTCTTCCGGGGGATACAACCCTTCTTCACCCCCCCCCCTCTCTCACTCGTTCTCACCACCCTCACTCCTGTTTTCAACACGTTCCTCGTCTCTTCTTTACCGTCCACGGCATCTCTTCATCCCCTTCAGTCCCCTTTGGAGCATACAATTCTCGTCAGAGTCAGCAGAACCGACGGGAAGGCTTTCTCCCCCAACCCCTCGCTCTCTCTTCGGCGACAGCTTCCCCAGACGACCCCCACAACTTCACCCCCCCCTGCTCCCCTGGAGAGACAATACAATGTTCACGAGTACAATGGGATTAACCCCAAAGTTGATAAGATAACCGATTTTGTATAAACGTTGAAAGAACCAGAGGAGTTTGGAGACAATGGATGGTATTTTCTTCATACTGCTTTTTTTTACATCCATTTTTCGTAGAGTTTCTATGAGTTCTAGCAGTTACACGAATATCCACATTAGTGGGAAACAAAAGTTTAAATGCAAAGTGCAAAGGCAGCATCTCATTCCATTAATAATAAATCCTTTTAGAAACTTTGTACTCCTATGGTCGAGCGACGGTTGTCTGCAAATTGTCATGAATGACTGAGATAATGAAACTCAAGGGAATGTGGGAAACCCGTGGGAAGGAATTTTAAAAATCTACGCCATCCGCATTGCAACTACCACTGTGGTAGGTGTGTGAATATTATAGGTGTGGATGTATGGGGCAATCCATAAGAAGTTAAACAGTTTATTGCTGTTGGGAATTTAAGGGGTCTTCTCACTTTAGACACTAAAAAAGGCTATTTTCATGAATTTTTTGGATCGGTTTATATTATAGATATTAATATAAAAGTTGTTACACTTAATAAATACACTTTCGAAATACATAAACATTTTTGAAAATGTATTTATATAACCCAAACACACTTTAAACGCGTTTTTCTCGAAGCAACGTTTTTCTACGGCTTGTTGATATAATCTTCGAAACTACTGAACCGATCCTTATGAAATTTTAACCACCTATTCTTTACAACATATCTACAGCGCATATCAAGGTTTTTGTTTTGATATTTACTTTTTTTTGCCAAAAACAGTGAAAAAACACGTTTTTTTTAAATGTCCGTCATTTTGTTATTTTTGCATATATCAAAAATCGTATGATATGCGCTATAGCCATTAACATACTGAATCTAAAACTGTTTGCAACTATAGCTATAGCGCATATCAAGGATTTTTAAAATTTTGATATTTACTTTTTTTTGCCTAAAACGGTGAAAAAATACGTTTTTTTTTGTTTTTTCGAAAAATGTCCGTCATTTTGTTAGTTTTGCATATATCAAACATCGTATGATATGGGCTTTTTTCTTTTGCGTTTTCCTCGAAACTATTTTATAAAGGCGTGTTCGTCGTATCGCAATATCCATTAGTCCTACTCATGCCAAATTCAAAGCGAGCATAGTTTATAACATTCTCTATCTCATGATCAAATCGTTTTTTTTAGTACCGATAAAGGTAGAAACGTGACATTTTTGGAGGGTGTTGATTTGATTTTGGAGGCATCGTTTAAGAAGAGATTTCTCGAAATTCAACCGCTAAGGGGGTGAAAGGGGCTGGCGAATTTTGTATAGGAAATAATATTGTTATGGTCAAATTTATTTAAAAGTTGGTATTCATGCTCTGCGGCACAATTAATGAAACACGTATTACGGCGTTTTTCAAAATTCAACCCATAAGGGGGTGAAAGAGGGTGGCGAAGTTTGTATGGGAAATAATATTTTTATGGTCAAAATTACTCGAAACTGTTTACAACTACAACTATAGCGCATATCAAGGATTGTTTAAATTTTGATATTTACCTTTTTTGCCACAAACGGTGAAAAAAACACGTTTTTTTTGTTTTTTTTTTTCGAAAATTGTTCGTCATTTTGTTATTTTTGCATATATCAAACATCGTATGATATGGGCTAGCCATTAACATACTGAATCTAAAACCGGTTGATTGTTTTTGTTTAGGATGATCCATCTCTTAGGACATTTTTTTAACTAGCATTTTCGTCTATAAATACTGACTTCGATAAATTTAAAAAAAATTGTATGTATTTCGAAAGTGTACATTTTTAAGTTTTGAGTGTTTTTTCGATGTTATTATCAAGAAATATTAATGAATTTAGTAGATAGAATGGTTTGTGCAGACCGCTGTTTGAGAAAACATTATTCGCGGTGACCACTGCTCTGCCGTCACATGGAAGAAGGCGGCATCTACAAAAAAATCGAAAATGCGGTTTACTATACAGAACGATAAGAAATTTTGTACTGATTACACCGGTACCAAAAACGCATTTTCGATGTTTTTTGTTGGTGCTACCTTCTTCCGTATGATGGCAGTGCTGCTCGGAAATGAATCATCCGACATTTGAAAAATCCAACGCTTTTAGTTTTTGCGTGGAACTATCTAGTGCTTGGACGAAGGATTTAATAAAATATTGATTTTTCAAATAACGGCCGCGGTCCAAAGTGTACGTATCGATTTTCGGTGAAAAAATTCTGTTTTTTCGTTGACAAAATAATCTATGTATCGAAAAAAATTCCGTCGCTCAAGCTCAAGCTTTTCAACATGTAAAAGAAGCTTGTCAAATTTTGAAGTTGATCGGTGCTGTGATTTTTTAGATATCGTGGTGAACAAAAACGCGTTTAAAGTTCGCCGCTTCGTAAAACCTATTTATGAACGCCCATAACTCCCTCCAGTTTGAACGGATCGACTGAAATTTTCAGAGAATATTTAAAAAATGCTATACTTTAACGGTCCGTCAATGACCAAAAATCGATACTTTCGAAAATGCCGACTAGATACAAGCCCTTAAGATGCAATCTTTTTCATCCACATTTCGAGTATTTTACCTACATTTTTATCTGTTTTTTTGTCAGCAGTTTGATAAACATATTTTTAGCCGATTTTACACTTTCACGACATTTTTCACTTTCCAAAAATTTGCCAAAAAAATCGTCAGATAATTGTTAATAACAAATGAACTATGCAATATCAAAAAAAATCCTACGTACTTCCATAGACAATGTATTTTTCAAGATATATTCAACATTTTGAGATAAACGCTGCACAGCCGCCATTTTGAAATTAATCGCTTAAAAAATTATTGCATACAGTCACTGATATGTATGATAAACACCTTTTTTGTCATCTCGATTTATTTTGTCGTTTTTCTAAAAAAAAATCTCCAAAAAGCCTATTTTTTCGGCCTTTAGAGTGGCCTAAGGCCTCACATGACCAATAATTAATTCTGTTACCCTTGATTTTAATTCATTTTATTTTTCCCGAATTTCTGAATGACTAGAATTTGTTTTTAATAAATCGACAACTCCTATTTTCGAAGCAAAATATTTTATGAATTCTTCTATTGAATTTGTACTCAAGTAACGGCAGCTTGCAGTACCAATTAAATATAGCAAGGTCCCGAAGCTTGCATCATTGTCACGGAAGTTTCATTTTTTTCATTCATTATTTTATTTTTGTCATTATCCAAAATTCTTTTTTTTACCCATTAGAATGCAAATCTCGACCAACGATTTTGAAAAAAAACAAAAAACGTTTCAGTGACTCTAGTCAGCGAGATCTGTGAAAGAAAAAATTACCAATTAAAAAAAAACAATATGCTCTCATTGCATTTCATCGATGCAAATTTTACCACAATTATTTCACCGTGATTAGGGTCCATTTCAACTGACATCAGGGCGTTTGTATTTTCATGGAACGCCCCTTACAGTATATGCCGTTTACGATCCTGAGTGAAGTGAGGTAGGGGGAAGTCGTAGAGGGAATGGAAAGACAAGTTAATAATTCCTCGGAGGAGAGTCCGGAGACAACGAGTTGCAAAGTTAAAGAGCTACCGGATCTAAGGTAAGCTTACGACTCGCGATATTGTACACGTAGTGGTGTCAACGAACCACCAACCTAGCCCTCTTCTTTCGGCTCTCTCGCTCTCTCCTTCGCCTTCCCGACCCCCTTCGACCCTTCAACCCTACGAACTTGTTAATTGAGTCAGCAGTCGGATAGTGACGCCGCCCTGGTTCAGAGACTTTTCGCAATTGTATACATGCATATGGCGCGCATACTTCCGGTTTTCACGAAATACGTATTCGCAAAAGCTCATTGCAGTCGGAAGAAAATAAACACGTTCAGAAACGTTGGAAAATTACACTGCTCGTCCATTCCCTTCATCCCCCCCCCCCCCCCCCCCATCTGTAACTCTAGGTACAGCATATCGTATATAGATATACGAATTCTCATGGAGGTGAGACGAGTAATTTTTTCACAATTATCGTCAAGCTTTATCCCGCAAATAAGATTCCAAAGGAGCAATTAAATTTAAAAGCCCTGCATCCGGAATTCTCATGAAATGGAATTCAATGAGAGTTCACGTTATTTTCTCGTTATTTTCCTCTTCTGGCAGAGCTTTCTTCTCCGAGAAGAAGCCTCGTGGAATGACAAAAAATTCGCGGGCGCAATCCACGAGCTTATCATTTGCAAATAGGTGGAATAGCGTTTACTGCAATTCGATAAGGAGTATAGATGGCGTTAAATTTCGCATAGTTGAAATGCAATGAAAATTCTTCCTTTCTTTATTTTGTTATTTTTTATTATCGGCTCCATCGTACAGGGTGTTTTTCCTTTTTACGTGCCTAGCCCATTCCATTTTTCCCCTCCCCCCTTTTTCTTTCTTTATCTCTTTTATCATCCATATTTTGTTCCCTCAATTTTAGCTTGGCAATTCCCTATGAAGATTCTGAAAAACGTTTGAGTGATTTCCATAGCCTGAAGCCGCTATTAAAATGTGAAAAATTAAAAAAAAACATCTAACGTGCGTTCAAACGGTGCTAACTTTAACATCACGAGCGAAAATTTGTATTGATTTGTGAATGACGGAAGTAGCTCAATGAATAATGATCGTAAGAAAAAGTAGTTTGCCGAAATATAAAAAATCGACGAATATTCCCTATTTCGGTCCTCATTGAAAACCTTCCCGATTCCTCATAAAGTATGAGCAAACCCGGCATAAAAAAACGAGTGCTAACCTGCCTCAAGTTCCTTAAGTTGCCTCAAGTTCACTAATAAAAGATCCACCTCTGAAGCAAGGTAAAAGTTCCATTTTCCAACCAGTTCACGAGCTTACAGCGGTCCAGTTGCGTCAAATGAAGGTTTATGCATTTTTTTTCCAATGAACTTCAAAAAAATGCATACGAGGTGTAGATTTATTCTGTAGATGCTAATTTTTCGTAAAATATATCATTAAAGGGCAACATTATGCATTTTCATACTTTTATTACGTAAATAAGAAAAACTTTTGTGTTACTGCCAACTTGAAAGAGTATAACATTATCGATTGTTATTATGAAAATAAGTACGTCAGCGAAAGCTTTATACAACTCAGAATGAAATTTTGAATCATTCATGATTATACCTATTAATATTTATGTCACGAGGTTATTTATTATTACCATTCATTAATTTTAAGTGTTGCCGAAATACAGCAACTTCGCAGTCATCGGGGTTGGCAGCTCTTCATTCGCCAGCCGAGATGCGTAATATTTCATCAAACATTGATTGCTCAATATTGAATACATATGATTTACTATGAGCAAGATGGGGTTTTTGTTCTAAATGCTTAAAAAGACTTAGTTTGCGGTAATCCGTTGTTAGAAATGGTGCTAAGTGGCGCTAAATCTTGGTGCTAAATTGCCAAAAAAAATTACATCAGCCGTAACGTGAACTCCTTGCCCATCTAAGCGCACCTAAAATTACACACTCTGAACTATTTTCTATCTCTGGGGTTTTGTGGTGGAAAAACTTCAAAAAATTCGTGATGACTCAGTATAGTCCACCCAATAACATATATTTTTCTTCAAATTTTATCTTGGATTGTGGCTAACGCTCCAACCTCCGTAAGACAGTAATGTTGTCTACCAAAAAAATTGTTTTCTAAATTTTATTATTCTACAGATCTTTTTGAATACGTCTGTGAAAACCGTTCAATGATGCTCATGAAATTTCATGAGCATGCTGTTTCTGAAATTTCTACAACCCGGCTAATTAGCCGGGTTGTAGAAATTATAAGTAGTACGTTCGAGGAGCGCGCTCGAGACGCAGCAACTTTAAACGCGTTTTCCTCGAAACTATGCTTGTCAAATCGGCAACCACGATATCTCTATAGCTAATTGGACGACTCAGCTCAGATTTGGCATACACCTTGAGCATACTATTTTTCAACGTTGGTAGCATAATTGAGTCGGAATAATTTGTTTTTATACAACTCGTAGAATGGTCAGAAAAATATCAAAAATTGATAATCAAAGTTTAGCATGCCACCATATTGTGAATTTTGTTTTGCTCATTCTGGTACCAAACTTCACAATACTCATACAGATTAAGAATATGTTTTGTTTTTTTCAGCTTCATACAACGTTCACAACGCTGGTCGACAATTGAGGACGTTTTACGCGCACAGCTGTAATCAAACTTACAACAGTACATGATAATAATTTTTTTATTTGTACATATTCTTGGAAGATCAATGAACTTGTGTAAAAAAGTTTTTTAACTAAACTCGAAAAGTTTGAAGGTTATTCCATTCTAAAAACCACCTCCAACGGCGCTCTAGACAACAAGCCTGCCAAGATATCATGAAAGTTATAATAATTTTGCCTCGTATAAAAATGTTCCTAATTAAAAAAAGATATCTCCTACAGGTTAATAGCGACGACGAGGACAAAGCTCAATTTTAGTAATTTTGATATCGATAGATCGATACGGCTGCAACGATAGAATATAAATCATAGATCCTCATGCATCCGTTTTTGAATATTTTCTAAAGCGATATTTTGATTAAATTAAATATTTCGGATATTCTTATTTAATTAAATATTTTCGGTCGGAAACTAGCACGTTTCCCGTTATTGGGACATTTACCTTAGTGAATTTTAGAGTTCCTGTACTTGGCTGAGAAACTGAATTTGCAGCTATCAAGAAAAAATCGACAACGCGAAGTGAAATGTCTAGAGTGGAAGAGGTGTAGAGAGGCGCGAGGATGACGTAGTGCGAATAAAAGTGCGGGGCTAAACGATGATTTTTATTGAATGTTCAATAAACGTCAAATATCGTCATGTGCGAAAACGACATAGTGGTGGAGGAAACGAGAGACAATTTTCGTGTGAAACAATTTTATATACACACGCAGCTCTACAATTTACCGATTGTTGGAACGTTTGTCCATCCTTCTCAGACCTTTGGAGTTTCGCGATGGTTTTGGCGCCAAGTGTATATAGTTCTGTATGGTGGATTTTCACGGCGGACGCTTCGGTGCACGAGCAAAACTTCTGCCCCAGTCTCTCTCTCTCTCTCTCTCTCTCTCTCTCTCTTATTTGGTATCTTTCCTTCTCTCTCGGCCAATTTCGGTCCAGCTCATGCTGGATTTTCGCGATAGAGAAACGGCAAGAGTGAACACCACCGTGACAACGCGGAGATAAGCCGATGAGCTTTGCGGTATTCTCACAAATGGATTGGACGGAAGTAACGACTACAGACAATTTACTCGTATTTACCGAGAGATATTGTCAGATATTGCGAAATGATTTTTATATTCCATGTACACATAATCAGGAGTGGAAATGTCGAGTCCTCCGACATGATACAGGATCGACGTCTTCAGGATTTATTATTCGAAAGCCCGAGTTTATTGAATTCCTGAGGGTTTTTTTTTGCTCTCCGATAAAAATATTCGAAGGCATGGATCGTCTGAGAGTCTACAACTGAATTGGAGAACAAGAGAGATTTAAATGTGCGTTCGCAATATTTTTTCGACGACTTGCTCATGACATCAACAATTGCTTCCAATAAATCAAATACTCAACTATTATTGGAAAGAGTATGTGAATGTGGGGGAAAATGTAACACTGTTGAACAAATAAACTAGAAACGCAAATAATCTCTATGTCCATTATATTTTTACGACTCTGGTAGAAGAGTCGTCAGTCGGCGAAGATGATGAGCAGTCAATTTTCGAAATTGGCGAATAATCGAGCCGAGATAATTGTGCTCGACTCATAGAGACTTTACCAGAGGAGATATGTAGGATTAATGTCGTTAACAATTAGTCGGCTTTCCCCGTTTCCCTAATGCCTGGAACGCGCCAGCGAGAACGTACGATAGAAAGGGAAAGGTCGTGAGGAACGAGTAAAGCAAGAGCGAGAGGAAGAACTATTGTACAGGGATCTCCAACATTCATTGTGTGCGTATGTTAGTTCGATTCGTAGGGTACAAAGCCGGATCGGAGCTAGTCACACATATATGTCATCGCCCACGTTATACAGAGTATCCCGAAGGTCGCTTCAGATCTTTGTGGGGTAGGTAGATCGCAACATTCTGAGGCGAAAAGTCCTCACTCGTTTTTCTCTTCGACGCATTGCTGCTGAGATATCGGTTAATCAATTATTGCCAATCAGGTCGTCCGCTCTACTACGCGTAGCCGATGGGCCTAGGAGCCGGCTCCCACTCCGCGTAGTACGTTCGTCAGGCCCGCGCATCGGATTGGCTTAGGCTAATCATTCAATATTCGAGTAAGGGTGCGTCGCAGAGAAAAATGAATGAGGACTTTTCTCTCCGGAATTTCACAACCTGCCTACTCTGTGGAGCTCCGTCGCAACTTTTGGGACACCTTGTAAAACCGCCGGCAGCACGCTGTACACACGGAATATGTATTCGCTTTCGTGCTATCCCCATTGTTTCTAGCGAACAGTGTACCAATTATACGTCCGTGCGTATTAACGCTCACGTCATCGTGCACCGCGCCTCTCCGGCCTCAGAATCCCTTTGTCGCTGCAGTACCTCGTGTGCAATGTATGTGTATGTGTATGAATATACCTACACGTATCAAGAGCCTGATACTCAGAACGGTTCACCGCCGTGAAGTGATGACGCGGGTGAACATCGCGTTGATGACGTTTCCACGTCTGTGGAAAAACTTTGATGAGGCTCTAAAAAACATACAAGTAACTTCCGTAGCCTAAAAACGTAAAAAAATTGGCCAATGCATCAATTCAAATCTTTTTGCATTCCAACGCTACAAACTTCACTATAACGGCTGTTTTCCAAAAGGGTTCCCGGTTCAAATGAAGTAAAATGAAAAAAACTACCGACTCGGTAATTTTTTACCGAGAAAATAACAAAGTTGCTTTTTGCGCCGACAAAGCGATCAACTCATCACGATCACACGATTATTGAATTTCCTCCCTGGATATGATTAGGTTCATGCTCGATGTTCCGCATGGCAATCTACGTGGATTGAATAAAGACGAGGACGAGGCTGAGAGACGAGAAAACCCACTGGGGGTAGATCGTTTTTGGCGAAGGATCACGAAAGGCTTGCGGATACGCGTAAGAGTTCATTAAAATCCGAACGTGGCCGAGCAGTCGTCGAGTCATTAGCATGTAGCGTGGATCGACGACGAGGTCAAAAGTCTCACAACGGGGAGTTGCACCGTATTTTCGTTTTTTCCTTCCTTTTAATGCCTGGAAGTTTTCACCTTCACTTCGCGTGAATTTAACGCTTTTGATATCATTATTTATTCGACTTTCCCTCTCCGCTCGACGCGCTTAGGATTTCTTTCCTTTTCTTTCAACTGTTTAATTATACAAAAAACGGTCACCCTCTTTCGACGATGGCGCAGCTCTGCAATTAGCAGACGAATATATACGCGTAGCGTCGGAAAATGCGGTTGGCGCCCGCCCCCATTGCGGATAAATTACATTTCGCCGTGTTGGCTGTTGGCATCGTCGTCACCAGAGAAACTCTCAGCGTATGGCGATTCACCGTCGTCAAGGCTCGAAATTTTCCATCGCGCGTTTTACACGTACAACGGTTAATTAAGATTTTTAGAGAACGTCGACTACAGTAGGGTCCCGCGGAAAAGGAAAGAAAAAAAAATAAATAGCAGCCTCGACTCTCACCGACGCGTTCTTGAACTTTCACGTAATTATGAATCACGTCAAATATAGTCGGCGGTACAAAAGAAAAAGTTGTTTGTAATTTTGTAGACTTGGTATCCAACGCTTTTATCGTTACTCAACGATGACGGGGCGGGTAAGCTTTTTTGTTCTTTTACACGAAAGAAGTCGGATAGCGAAGGCTTGTTATTGGTTAAGGACTCTTCAATACTTTTCCGTCTCGATCTCCCCTTTTTCTCTCTCTCTCGTTCTCCCCCCCCCCTCTCGCTCTCTCTATTAGAACCTTTTTTCGATGAAAAAAACTTCAATGAACGGAATCGTGGTATCGTTCGATGAACTTTTTCATAACGTCAAGCTCGCGCGTTTTCATTTCCACAATTTTTCCAATTCGTGTCCCTCGATGGACGACAATAGTACAGAGGGGGTGCGTGAAAAAGAGGGAGAGAGAGATAGAAAGGGAGAGAATAGGGAGACCAGAGACTTTTGCGCCCTCTTTCCCTCTTTTCGGTTCGATCAAGAGCTTGTTATTTCGTTTTTTTATCCTTTTTCGACCCACTCGAAATTTCCATGTCAAAGGATTCGAGAAACCGGTAGAGTTCAGTGCCCTATCGCGATATCACGAGAACGAAGGGTGGCGCTCCCATGAGATTTTATTTATTTCGTCGCTGCCAGAGATAAAATAGAGATGAAAAATAGAGTTTAAGGGAAAATAGAGAGACAAGACCCTGCGGCAGGGACAAACGGAATTGACTAGAAAGTAACTTGTTAGCAGATACGATTTATAGTGTTAAGTGTGAAGCCAACGGATTAATTCTGGACGCCGTTTATTCGTTGTTGCCATAATTAGTCTGGCGTACATTTTTTCGTAAGCAATTATTATACAAATAAAACACAGTTTTCCACATAAATGTATGGGGAAACTACATTATGAAATCAATATGTAATTTTGGTTATCGACACATTAGATATTGAATTTGCTCCCCATTCCAAATCCATATCATAGAACCAGTCATTTTTTTGGCTCGTTGAGCCTACAAAAGTCACGAACGTATTTTAGGTTTTTTTCTTAAAGATCTACAACCTTGATGAGGTGAAAACATAACGAATTTTCATTTTAAGGGCCTTATATACCTTTGGATGGTCGAAAAGCAAAAGTTTGTCGAATTTTTCTGAAAACATTAATAAAGCAAGCAAAATGAGCTTTGGAGGGTTTCCTTTACATATCTGTAGGGACTCGAATGAATTTTTCAATTTCTAAAAAAAAATCGAATCGTGGCCCAGTGGCCTGTACAAAGAGAACGCCTTTTTATGAGGCCCTCCACGGGCGAAGTGGCTGGAGATGCAAATGAGCACCCGGAATTAAAAAAAATCATAATCTACGTGAGTTTTGTTAACGATGTACTCTCGATTATTACAAAATATTGATTTTTGCAAATTTGGCACAATTTTGAAAAAAGTCTAACTTCCGACCAAAAAAACGACTTTAATTAGTTTATAAAAACCGTCATTGTTAATCAATTATAAGAATCGTATGTACTTTGCTAAGAAATCTAAGAAGCTATAGTTGAGATTTGAAGTAAATCGGTCGAAAAATGTAGGAGCTACGAAACCGCCCGATATTGAAACCATGGTTTCACTAAACAAATGTGTTGGAAGTTTTTAAACTATCTTTCTACATGTCTTGAAATTTGTTTTCGATCTACAATAACTTTTGCATGTCATTTTCGGGATGTTTATAAATCATTGAAGCCAATAAAACACGGATACATTTTTTTCAAAAGTATATGAGGGCTTAAACAATTTCCATTGCGTTCTAACGATGCAACCTTGAGCACCATCAGCACATCGGGCACGTTTAAGGATACTTTTAAATTACCTTCATAAAAATATATTAACATTTATCCAAAGCAGATTGTGAAGATGGAATTTACATGATGTTGAGCATGAGTCGAATGTCCTCAGAACCACCATTCTCCATATGCACAGTGACTTACAAAAAAGAGCTCCGCGGTCCGAAGAACATAACAAAAAACATTCTTACCGCAGTTTTTTTCTTTAATATAACTCTTCACTGGTTCTATGTTTTTCTTGAAAAAAAGTTATAAACGAAGTTATAAACGAAGGTGGCAATCAGGGAGATGAGTGACAGTTTCAAGGTTGCGATCATTAGAGAGATGGGTTAGCGTTGGAAAGTCACGCGGAGGCTCTCAACGAAGGAGGTGGACATGAGAGAGAGAAAGAGAGAGAGAGAGAGAGAGAGAGAGAGAGAGAGAGACGGGTGACCGTGCGGGTTCTTAAGGCGTTATACGCAGTTAGAAATTTCAAAAAATCGATTTTTTTATTGCTTTTTCGAAGTGTACAAATATGTGAGTATATTCCCTGAAAATTTCTAATCGATCCAGCAAATATTCTCGGAAATACACACATATTTCTCAAAACGGTGTTTTCAAAGTCGGTGAGCACGATTTCTCAAAAACGGCTCAACCGATCGGTCTGCAATTTCAACACAACCTTGTCAGATATATTCTTCAGGTATTGATCGAAGGAATAAGATTTCCGATAATTATTCCTATTTTTCTTCAACGATTTACCGAAAAAAATTGGTCGAAAATCGAAATTGTTTCTTTCCGGAGCCACCATTTTGTTAAAAATTAAAATTTCGACTATTCCTTCGATCAATACCTGGATTCATCTATCCCCTAAAACAATCTTTTCGGTTTTTTCATTTTAGATAATCCAAACCGGAGATACTTTGCTCACCGCCGGACACTTGTTTTCGGGGACCTCCAAGAGACTTCCTACAGGAGCAATGTTAATGAATATTTTTGAAAATAA
Source organism: Ophion ellenae (assembly GCA_963210295.1). NCBI lineage: Eukaryota > Metazoa > Arthropoda > Insecta > Hymenoptera > Ichneumonidae > Ophion > Ophion ellenae. The sequence continues at coordinate 46,816,637 of OY723386.1, read as the reverse complement.
AAAATGCCAATCTAAAGCTAAAAGATGCCACTACAATGCCTAATATTTTTCGTTTTGCCCAAAGGAAATCCTTTTCCAGAAAAAAATCGTGAAAAAACGACTTTTTTGGCCTTGCAACTGCCTATAACGCCTTAAGAAAGGTGTTGATCATTAGAGGGACTTATGTTCGTGAAGATTGTAAAGGACGTGGTGAAGGTCGACGTGTGTGTGTGTGAAGACGACCGGCTATTCGCTCAAGACCTAGAGCAGTTCGTCGAAGCTTTTGTACGCGCGAGTCATAAGTAATCCGTTTAAAGCGAGAGAGAGAGAGAGAGAGAGAGAGAGAGAGAGAGAGAGAGAGAGAGAGAGAGAGAGAGAGAGAGAGAGAGAGAGAGAGGAGAGAGAGAGAGAGAGAGAGAGAGAGAGAGTCGTTGATAAGGGATAGGGTATTAACGCGGATGTGACATCCACTTGACGCAAGGTCGGTAGCGATCTCGCAGTTGAAACGATAGAGAATTGTCAAATACGGAAGAGTTAATAAAGCAGCCGGAGGAGGAGGAGTAGGAGGGGATGAAATTGAACGACACCACACTGATATTTTACATTTTTTTATTAAACACATTGATTATAACCAAAAATGATTACATCCTTGGGGCTGTCCATATATTACGTTGTCGATTTTTCCTTCCTACACTGAGAAAAAGAAATTATTGAATGAGCAAAATGCATTTTGTTGTCTCTAAATTTTGTTGTTTTAACAGTTGCTCAGACATGCTAAATAAGCTACAGTTCACACCACGAAAATTATCAGTTGGATTAACAAAACGTTTGTTATGTCAATCAAAAATCAAGTTGAACGTATTTAAAGATACATTTTGTTAAGCCAACTGAATTTTGGTTGAATGAACGAATTTTTTTTCAGTATATCGTCATAATCCAATGATCATTACCGTGACCCAACGACCCCCCCCCCCTCTATTATGAAATGACGTAATTTATGGACGGCCCGCTTCGCCAAGGACTACCCCGACCTTGAAATGATCACCCATCTAGCTAACGACCACCACCTTCGCGAAGAATCGCCACGACCTTGAAACGGTCACCCATCTCTCCAATGACGACGACCTTCGCGAAGAACCACCGCGACCTTGAAACGATCACCCATCTCACTAATCATCATGACTTGAACAATTCCCTCATTTATCTGTCTCTTTGATCTCAGAACCCACATAGCCTTTCTGTTTGATGTCAGAACCCGCATAGCACTTTGGATTTATGTCAGAACCCGCATTGCATAGCTATTGATTCCTGTTTAAAATCAACATTTATGTCCGGAGCAAAAGTAAGAGACCAATACTTTCCTTGAGAGTACAAAACGCCGATTTGTAAATTCTATGTTTTCATGCAAGTACAACTTTACTGTGTTTCGTTTACTTTGTTATCCGACTTGGCAATAGTGTGTTTTTGACAGTCAATGCCTGTTTTCCGTTTTAGATTGGCGGGCCAATATGTCTAGGCAACAATTTTGTACGCAGGTACAAAATTGTCCCAAGTTGATTGGGAAATATTTAGAAAAAGACTTTTCGCAATGAGAAGTAGCTAAAAAGTTCGAAGTGAGCAAGACCCAGGTGCGATAGGTATAGAAAAAATTTGGAGAGATTTGTTGTGTCGCGGATAGAGCAGGAAGAAAACGGGCGACGACGGAGCAAAACGATTTTCGTATTACACGAGAAATAAGAAAAAACCAACATGTAACGATACGGGCCATTCAAGAAAAGGTTCAATTGAATGTGCCGCGTGAGGCTATCCGGCGAAGACTCAGGAAGCCAATTTTTGTAACCAATTCACAAGAAAGCGACCGTTCATTTAGCGAAGTAATGAACTTAAGGGGCTATACTAGTGTGACACTTTCCAAAAATCGATTTTTTTGTTGCCTTTTTCGACAGTTTATATTTTCAAGAATATCATCATTTATATCATGTATATCAATATCATTTTATCTTGCAAAAATCGATAGTTAAATCTTCAAACGCGTTTTTCTCGAAATGAGATTTTTCAAATTTGCTGACATTGTAACTCAAAGAGCAATTATCCGATTGACTTGAAATTTGAACTGAGCACTCTTGAATATATTTACTCTACAATTATAGGATATTTTTGATTGGATGAAAATTGACGATTTGGCATTGAAAAAAAAACGACAAGTTTATAGGCAAGAAAACATACTTTTTTCATAACTACGCCATTTTGTTAGTTTTTGATATTTTTCGAAAATTCCACGTCATTGTACAGGAAATACCTTCCAGTTTAACGACATTTTTTCCTTTCTTGGTTCCAGCTACTCAATCGGCCGGAATCATGTCAGCAGTGGAGGAACTTTTTTTTGGCGCCTCCAAAGGCAGCGCATAAGTCGCTTGGATCTCAATATTTTTCTATGAAAAAATTATGTAATATAGGTCAAATATAGCCAAATATATTCTCAATTTTCCGAAACATTTAATTGAGTACCTTTTCCCAAAAAAATCCCGAAAATCACCCAAATTTTCAGCGTTCACACTGGTATAGCCCCTTAAACGCCTACGCAGTTTGCTAGAAAATACGTGGACTTGCCGATTGATTTTTGGTAACGCATCGTTTGGTTGGATGGAAGTAAATTTGAGTTATCCAACCGGGAACACGACTCAGAGTGTGGCGGGAAATCGGGGAAGAGCTCCAAGGGCGTCACTTGCAGAAGACGATCAAGCACGGAGGTGGCAGCATAATGATTTGGGGCTGCTTTTCCTCGTCTGGAGACGGGCAGTTGGTGAAAATCAGTTATATATTAACGGCTGATAATTATATTGAAATCCTCAATGAGAAACTGGCGTCATCAGTGCTCCGAGTTGGATTGCACAGTCATTTTATGGTTCAACACGACAACGACCCCAAACATACAGCAACGAAAACGCAAAAAATTATCAAGGCAAAAACATTGGAACACTTGATCAACCTCCACAATCACGCGACTTGAAATTCATCGACAATTTGTCGTCTATCTTGGATAAAAGTATTAATAAAATCGACGTTTCCAACGAAGAAAACTTCTTCGCAGTGCTGAAAAAAACTTGGCAGGAATTGAACCGCGAATATCTTCAAAATCTGGTCGCGAGCATGCCAAGGAGGCCTTCAAGGAGCCAAGGAGGCTCTCCAAGGAGGATTAGAGAAAAAAGCGGCTATACCAAACATCAATTGTTTATTTCCAAATTCTATTGTAATTTTATTCTTTTAAAGCCGTTACGTGGCCTCTGTATTTTGTCCCTACGGTTCATTCGGTCTTCCTAAAAAAAAGACGTACAAAAAATGTATCAAATATAGTACTTTATGTTCTGCAAAAATGAAAACTGAATTGAGGAAGATTCATTTGAGCCGAAAGTACTCAAGATTTTCCCATTTTTTCTATAATTTTGAGGACGAAAGCTCATTTGATGCATGGTGGTCTCTTATTTTCATCGATCACTGTACGTGTGTCTGTGTATCAGGGATTGATGACTCGATAATGCAACGAGTACGATGAAGAGATTTTCACTCCTGAGAAAAATAAGCCACCTCGGAGTTTCTAAATAATGCATTTATAGCACATTCAGTTTTTTTTTCTCCAACCTTCTCTCGGCTCCTCAGACGCCCTTTCCCTCCTTCCTTTATAGCCTCGGCGAGGTTTCGAGAAGCTAGAAGCGATTATGGGCGGAGGAGCGGTTTATATGTGCGGTTTAAGCAAGGATAGCACGTTTCCCAGCTAGAAACGTGTGCTTGCCTTCCCAGGGAATTGGCCGGCAAAGGTTCGAGTTGTGTGCGAGAGGAGAGAAAGAGCGCAAAGCCGGGAAAGAAAGTGCGAGATTGGCGGTACATGTGGGAAAAACGACTGTTCCCTTGGCCGCGTCCATTTACACATCTCTATATATATATATACATACCTATAGTATTACGACAATAGCTACTTTCTCTCTGGTCGTCCGTGCGAGCTTTGCTCAGACTTTGGCTTCGGTGCTTCGAGACTAGCCAAGCCATGCAGCTGGGTCAGGTGTTTCAGCCCTTGTTCATCTTGAATAGTCCGAGGGGTGTCCTAGCTTCAAGCTCTGCTCCGTTCTCCACATACGAGCTTTCCCATACACACGTACACATTTATCGCTTACTCTCGCGTGCCGTTCGGCAAAATGTTTCCCAGGTCACGCATCGAATGGTCCACACGGGGCCATTCTTTCGCCTCCACCTGCCCTTTACTTTTCCCAGCAAACGTTGCGGCGTTCGAAAAATTTGTGGTTTTGTGACTTCTAGCGATCAGTTGTGTGCGGCTAGTTTCCTTCGTAAATTCCTAACAACAACTAGGGAGAAACAGTTCCGGAAGTGTTTCGTGAAAGCCCGAGAGTAACACTTGCTGAAGTGTTTCCGCGGAGCTGAAGAGTAAGACTTGCTGAAGTGTTTGCCCAAAGATAGGGAACTTTGAGTCGCCTCAGAGATAGAGAAGAATACGCTGAGCGCTTTTGCTATTTTATTAGATGTGGAAATTGTTATATGAAGGAAAGATGAGCAGCTGGACGAGGGTTGCATCCAGTGACGTCTGACGTCTAAAGATCCCGAGCTATACAGGGTAAGGTAACCATAGAAGGAACTTCTACGGTATCACGTACGTGAAAGCCTCTACCGCACAGTCAAGCCAAACCTCGACAGGGTCATTGAATAATGCAGAAATGGTGTGCAGTGGCCGGGGTCGAATGGAGAGCAGGCGACGTGAGAATCGATGAGGTTTAAAAATAAAGCCCCTGGCTTACTCTCTTCATCGATCAGGTCTCATCGCGAAAATTTCTCTCGGGTACACAGACCCACAGAGATTGGAGTGTTCTCCACTAAGCTCGAATAAAATATCACCTGGCTCGTCGTTTTCACGCAAAATTACGTGTGAAACTGCGCGCTCGGAACAATTTATGAACGGATTGTATTAGGCGGTTGCATTGAAACTCGCTGGTTTTCGTTTTTTTCAGCATTCGTTTGGTAAAAACTTGTTGGTCTTTCCGTAAAGTATTTGCCCTCGGATGTTACTACCTTCTACCACTTCTCTGACAAAAACTGTATCCCAAGTCGAAAGGATGCCCAGTCGTTTGACGCTATCCACTCATGTATCCACTTTTGGACTTGCTTGTAATTGCGGAAGTCTGTATCTTTGAAGGCGTGTTGCATCGACTAGAACGAGTGATAATCACTTGGCGCAAGATACGGTGAAAACGCTGGGTGAAAGAGGACTTTCCATTCCAGTTCCATCAGTGTTTTTTTCTTCACGGTCAATACGATATGCGGCCGAGTGGTGTCGACCAGTAGAACAACCGTTCGGCGATTTGATACGACTGGCGGCCTTCTTTCAATAAAATTATGGCAACGTTCGGCAGTGATCGTTGTCTTGGGTTCCCTGAGCCCACAAAGTACTGGCCCCTCCATATCCCACAAGATACACAACATGGCTTGGCGATTATGAATATTTCGTTTGGGCGTCGATGTTGATGGTTAGCCAGGATCAACCCATGCTTTTCTGCGTTTAGACTTCTCGAAATCAATGCATTTTTCATTTCCAGTTACCATACCCCACCAGAAACGTCTCTTCTATGACTCATGAGCAAACGGTGATGCATAGTCGATTCGCAATGGCGTTTTCGCTTAACTTGCTCGTACGAGGCACGTGTCTTAACTAAATATGGCGTCTTTTGGGTGAAAGTTAGTGGCAGAGGGCCACCCTTTAAAATGACATTGGCGACATCTGTCCCTATTGAACTATAAAACGCCCAGCGGCACCCACAGCCGAGTTTCCTAGGGATTTCCTAGCCACACGATTTCATCGTCATTGGTGGGAAATGCCGGTCATAGCAAAGAGCTGCGGCATCTATAGTGTGTTGGAATAGGTGAACTCTAACTAAGTACATGCTAAACATGGAGGCACATGGAGAGAATGGACTAAATACATACCAAACATGTAGATAGACAAGCAGAAAAAGAGGGACAGAAAAACATAGTTGGTCCGGGCGCATCCACAGAACGTAGAATTTATGGTCGCGCCAGAAGCACGTATCGGAGGTTGAGGGTGCCATCTATCGCATGGACACAATATTCCCGTTAAATATGTGGAGCACGGAGGCCAGCAGCGATAATCTCGAAATCAATAATGTGGCATAGAGAGAGAGAGAGAGAGAGAGAGAGAGAGAGAGAGAGAGAGAGAGAGAGAGAGAGAGAGGGGGGGGGAGAGAGCAAGGTATACAACCACCACGAGTGGGAGCACACGACAGATTTCTGGTGGCTAGAGGGTTTGTGACGCAGACGCGCGCAGGCCCGGGTTGCCCTAATTTGGAATAGCCGTACGGCACCCCCCCCCCCCCCCCCCGCCCCGATCTCTCTTTGCCTGAGCCATGCCATAGCAGAGAACCTGCGTTATATTCGGAACCTCAATATGCCCTCTTCTCATCCCTCGATTGCTCCATTCTCCTTTTTGGGATACCTCCATATATAAAGATATATAGTTAAACGAGATACCTTGGCGATGGTTTGTTTGCGTCAAGCGAGCCGTGTTAAATATGCGCAGCAGTGCCAGTAGCTGAAGCCGTCACGGCAAAGTGTTTTAACATTTTTTCGATCTTCGAAGGTGCTCTCTTCTGGGGGCCCTGTTGGTATTGTGATCACACGATAAAAGGGACGCAAGCAAGCAGTGCCACAGTCGGTTGAGGTTTGAAATCACATTCCGAAGCTCTTGGATTTTCGAACCCTGCCGGCATCGAAGCATTTTCCCAGACACTTTTTCTGTACCTTGGTGGTCCGGAATCCACCTTTAAAAGCGTTTATCCTTCCGAGGATAACAGCTGGGAAGTGGAAGAGGTTGCGAGGACATTAGACAGCATAAGGTCCAATAATGATGGGAGCAACTGGATGCCCGGTGTACCGGGGTAACAGTCAGCCCAATAGGCCAAGACCGATGCCCTTACAATCCAACCTGACCTAATCATAACCGGGATACAATTGGCCACGTTGAATGCGTAATGGTGAAAACATATGTTACCAAAGACTCCATGAACATTCGTGGATTTTAAATGTACGCAGACCAATTTCGAATGTGCGACACTCAAGACCCATGTGCCTGTTGTGGCTGGTGAAAATTGTCCCTGTCAGGACGATTCGAATGGGAGTAGCAAAAGCGAATTGGACTCAAGGGTGAGAAGAGGCACAGGTGATATATGTACTTGTTTTCTATCGAAGAAATGGGGGCATTGCCGTGCACAATCCAATCGCAACAACTCTCAACTTCCAATCGGATATCCGTCCGTCGTGCTAGCGCGCACCGCCGTTTCACAATCCGGCTCGGCTTGGGCCGGATGCCGGGATAGAAACGAGCGCGACCGTAAGGAAGTGCGGAAGCCTGTTGGAAATCCACGAGAGAAACGGAATAAAAAGAGAGTAACAACGAGAGAACGAGAGAGAAAGGAAAATCGAGAAATGAAGCAGAAAAGGGCAAGATAAAAAAAACGTCGAAGGGGCTTCGGGAGCAAGCGTCGAAGCGTATACGAATTGTATCGGAGACGGATAGATGTATAGGTGTGTGCACGCACCCCATCCTCGCCGGGTATCCTCGCAATAAATAAATAACGGCAAAGAGCAGCCCGACCAAAAGTCGAAGATAGAAAAGCCACGCGTTGCCGTAAAAGCGTCCAGGAGGGAAGGGATGCGGAATAAACTGTGGAATGAGATGGATCGAGATGGACAGAGAGAGAGCGAAACGTCGAAGCTAGGAAAGGGAAATGGCAAAGGGTTATAGTGCCCAGCTATATAGCCCATACAAGATGGAGGTACAGCAAGAGAGAGAGAGAGAGAGAGAGAGAGAGAGACAAGAAGAGTGTGAATAACGCTGGATCGTAAAAGAAAATCAATTTGATTGCCATGGACTCCCTCGCGTAAACCTCGCTCGCCAAGGTTTTTTTCCTCTTTCACCCACTGCCATTCCTCATTCACTTACTTCTCTTTTCATCACAGGTCGGCCAGAGCGTGCTACCTTTTTCTCACCTTTTACAGCACTTTCTCATCCGTTTTCTCCACCCTCTATCCACCTGTTCCCACCCTGGATATTCCTTCAGCCCTTAGCCATCCGGAGATAGCACAGCTTCCCTCCTCCTTGCCCGTATCTTTCCTCCCTCTCTTTTTTTCCGTTCCATGGCACGAGCGCTCTTTCATTCCTTCTCGCATAGTCGTCGGTCCGTTTTCACATTTTAGCCACCCCCGACATCCCCGAAACTCTTCGTGCGCCGCCGACCAATTCCACGGAACTCGTCTCTCCTCGTGGTGTTCGCCTTTCCGCGCAACAAGTGAGTGTCGACGCCACACGACTCGCTTGAGCTTTTCATCCCTCTATCTCCAACTGCGTTGCCTCATCCCCCATCTGCCTCCGAGCCCCCCGCATCTTTAAGAAGCTACGGCCCACATCCATGGGCTTCCCGAACGCCAGGGCTGCGTGTATGCATCACGTGTACGTGTACGGGGCGGACGGGAAAGCGAGTCTCTATCTTCACCCACTTCCACTCTCACCCTCCTCGATATACGTCGAGAAGGAGCAGAGTTACGAGCCACGGTAGAACTTTGACCCGTTCTCTCTCTTGTATACTAGCTTCCCTTTCCTCCCACATATGTATATATGGCTATACGTTGGTATACGTATTTTTTACAGAATTGTAAAGTTCGCGTTAATTGCGTTCTCGAACAACTTTGTTCTTTTGCAACACGCTTGTCGCTCCACTTACAGATAAGGGATGCGATGAGTAAGTAGAGACAGTGCATGAGAACATGCTATGCGGTCCGGAATAGAGAGTCTCTAAGATATCTATCTCATTAGGGAGAAAACAACATATCAGCAGTTCCAACTGTGCCGAAGAAAGTGGCAGCTCCAGTAACTAGTGTTCGAACTTTATGGTAATTTACGGGTGTGTATTTTGACTTGACGTCGATCTACGTATGCGTATTTTAACTTGACGTCGGCCCACGTGGATGTATGTGTGACAACCGTTATGTGTGGCAAATAAGCCGCGAATGGGGATAGGAAATGCGGAAAAAAACTTGAAGAGCTCAATGACAGAGGAGGCACGGAATGAAGATTTTTTTGTCACCTCTTAACTTCCAAATATATAAGAAGTGGAGGGAGAAGATGGAATGAGATTTTCCGAGCTTTCTGTCGAGTTGCGACGCTATGTGTGCTCGTGAAAAAGAGAGAGAGGAAACTAAAAAGAAAAAGTCGGTGGGTTCTCTGAAAGGAAACGGACGTACTAAGAAAACTTGGGTAAATGGCACGCGCTCGCCTTCTGTGCTCGATCGTCTCGGCAAGCAGCTGCTTGAGAAAACGATAAAAGCGAAGTAAGCACGAGCAAATAGCCAAGGAAAATACTTGATGATCCTCCAGTGGACCGGGCACGCGAACTCCTCCTCGCGACTCCTTTCTCTCTCTCTCTCTCTCTCTCTCTCTCTCTCTCTCTCTCTCTCTCTCTCTCTCTCTCTCTCTCTTTCTCTCTCCCGCTGTCTCAGTCTGTTTCTTTCTTCCTCATTCACTCACGGAGACTCCGCAGACTCTTACTTCTTGGTTTCATACGACCAATCTATTATCTGTATAAACGGAAACGTAGCTGTGCGGGTTGAATCAATTTAAAGAGATGAAGAGCGATCTTAGGCGAAGAATCTCGCAAATTGAAAAAAAAGGTGCCGATTGCCGGGAAGAGAGATTTATTTGAAACAAGAGGGGATGTTTTTACCGAGACAATTTCGCAAAAGCGCATACCACGCCATGCAAAGCATGGTACATTAAAAAAGACACAATATCAGCGTCTACCCAACCCTTCGCGTTCGCCATGTCCTTCGGGCCTGCCTTTCATAGCAGTCGCGTCATCAGGAATATGCCGTGTGTACGATATGACTTGTCGATTGACTCACCGTGAACGAGGATGAGGACGCCGGATAGGAGGACGGCTCTCAGCAGCAAACGGACCGCCATCCTGGCGTACTGGACCGTTACGTTGATTCAGCTTTCTCCTGAAACAACACAAGCGTGCCCAATCAATCAAGCCCTAATGCATCCATCTTCGTCGATCCTACGAGCTGTTACGCAGACACGAAGAGATCATCCTGGACTTGCTCGACATCGTACAGAGCCCGGAAACCAGCGATACCATGCAGGCTGGTAGAGGAGAGTAAGGGGAAGAGAACGAACTCCACTGGCTCTGGTATATAACATCGGACATTTGGCAAAATGCCTATCCCCGCTGCTGCACACAGAACCTTTAAGCCCCCGACGCTCATCTCACCATCCCTTGCCACTCTTGCAAACCACCAGACATCACTCTGATACTCGGTCTTTCCCATCTCTCTCACTTCCTCCCTTCTCTCGCTTTCTCGCTCCACTCCTCGTTCTCACATCCAAGTCTCGGCATTTCGCTAGGAATTCGTTCGCCCAACGAAGGTCTGCTGGCAATGGTGTACGAAATAACTGCAATGCATATCGTTTTATATTCCGGACATAAAGTTATCACCGTGGGGGGATTGTTTGCAGCTGCGCGCGAATGATTCCATGAGCGAGACTCCAGCGAAAATCCAGAGGAGTTTTTCAAGTGTCAAAGCCCAACATTCCCAAGCTGGGATTGATTCACGGTAATCATCCTGATGCGGCGTATTGATTAATCGACATTCCATTCCCTGTGTGGAACAGTAGTCAGAGTAAACGCACAGTTGTAACATATGACTGAAGATAGTACTGCAATTAACTCGGCGCAGAACAAATAGTCGGATCCGTACTTGTAAGCTATGCTATGCTCTTCTTGCCTTGGTATCAAAGGATCCTCGACCAATCGGACTGGAAAAAGCAGCTTGCATTTTCGCTTATACGCAGACAAATATTTGATCATAGGACACGGCTCATTAGCCCACGTAGTTGCATATTTGCTGATGGCGGCTGACGCAAATTACCCGACTGTACAAATACGGAGAAAGATACCAGATGCGTAAAAAGCATAGGCGATTTCCGACCAGACGTGAAAAGCAAACAAGAATTTCTGCGTTAATGACGGCTGCAACCAATGAGTGACTAGTTGAAGTGGCAACAACCGCAGTATGCACAGTGATAGAAGGAAAGAGACACAGGACGTGTGCATTTTTTTTTGCCGCACTCAACAATGGACGCCATCTCGCGCGGCTTGCGGAGCGAGGTTGAATTCTGACAAAGTCAGACACAGCCAACGCGATACGAGAGCGAGCTTTTATCTCCTTCGCCCGAGTGAAAAAGTCGTGGAGACGCGGAGAAGTGGATCATATGCAAGATACCTATCCCGGACTAGTTGTTTGATCGTTGGAACAAATTTTCTGGTTGACTTATGGCGATGAATAGAACGACTGTCTTCTCACCCCCTCCATTCAACAATCCTTTGAGGACGAAAAACAATTTAATTTCTTAGTTCTTTTTCGATTCGCTCCAACTTCTTTCTCTTTAAATGGCCCGTGCAAGTGTTTGTCAAGATGAACGAGGAATAGACAAATTTTCCGCTTGGATCGGATTGTGATTTTTTCCCAACCGATCCAAAGTGCACAATTTATGTGTGCCACAAACTACTGTAACCCTTTTGCAGAAGGTTTCTGGGTCCAATTTTTGCTATTCCGAGATCCGAACTTTCCATTCGTGCTGTACACCAATAAAACCAGCATGTCGAAGCTCTCAATTCCTCCATTTGTTTTGTGTAGATCAAGCTCGAGCAAATACAGAACGATTGACGAGCGTGACAGGTATCGGGATAAGGTTAATTCGCGCGATGGAGCAGAAACATTCGTCTAACCAACGATGCGAGAAGGAGCGAAGGGCGTGAATATGACGACCAACAGTCTGTCTGGCTCGCGCCGTCGTCATTTCTTGCTCTGCTGGCGGCGCCTCAAAGCAGGCCGAAATCTGGAGCGTGAAACTGTTTGAATCGCGCCACAGCGTCGCAGTCACGTATTTTCAATTCCCTTTTTGGCAGAGCGCTGCCTCGGATCATGAGAATATCAGACACAATACCCAACATATGGGAAATCTCGAATACGTTTTACTACTTCGAAACAATTGAGGATCGCCAAACATCAGAACGAGAAATGTTGGTTACATTCAATTCTAATTGACAGTTGAGTTCTTTGTTAACTTTGAAAGTTCATTCTCTTCTCTTCTACTGCATGTGAACAACGATAATCTTTTCAAGTTGGCCAACGTCCGCCTGCATGTATTTTCTAATTTAATTAACAGAAGGAAATGTACAAATGAACGCATACGCCGAATTGGGCATGAACAGGCCTGAACGTATGTCTTGGTCAGATATGAATATACTTTGAATAATTAGAGCAATATCATTAATTGATTAAAATACCTTAGAATGTGAAAGATCAGATGATCGAATAAACCCTCGGTACTATCTTTATTGCTGGGCTTCTACCAGTAATAGACCCAAAAATTGACAACACCCGTGACATAGCGAATTTTCCAAGCTTTCTATGACCTTTGGACTTAGTGACCGCGATGCTAGCAGAAAACATGTCGTAAATCTGTAGTTAAGGTGGTTCGGAAGGCAAAATTAAAAAATCGACTAACGTTTCACCTCCTATTTTGTTGTGAGAAAGAGATAGTGTCATTAACCACATTGGAATAAACAAATTTAAGCCACTCCACCGTACCATTTCCGAGATATGAACGTTGAAAGTTGGCCTAAAATACACGCACTCAAACGTAACCTCCGAAAAATTTACCGGAAATAATAACTTTACGTAAAATTTAGTCGTTTGACCCAACAAACAAAACTTCTTATTCGAATCTTCGATTAATACGGAATTCTCCTGCAAAAATTGTAGCTGATCCACCGTGTAATTTTTTCACAGTAATTTATCAAATTTTGCAATGAGAGAGAGATAGATGCCATCTCTCTCTCTCTCTAAACGGTGATCGGAGCGTCAGCTGTGATTGCTAGGGGAAATTTCTAGACGGCAATTCACGCAGAATGCGATATGAATGCCGCCGGATGCCTACGCCACAGATGATGCTAAATACAATAAGAATAGAATAAAAGTAATAATAAAACAAAGGATAAAAATGTATAAAAATATGTTAATTGTAGATCTTCATTTTTTTAAATTGATTATTACGTATACAAATATACATATGAAGAACGGCTGGAAACATTTTTATTTAGAAAACTTCAAAATTTCTTTCCGTTTTCGTTCTATATATTTACCTGAAAATGAAACTTTCAAAACTGCCCAATGAGTCTCTTATTATTTATCTGCGTGAACAAAAGCCGATCAATTTTCTGTAAAAAAAAATACGTGCACTTACACGTAATTGTGCCATGTTTTGACATTTGTCGAGAAGTTGAGAGGTGATGTTTGAATTCTTCTAAAGTAAGGTTATGTAGCGTTGCCAACTGCTTAAAACATGAACTCACTAGTAAAGTCGATAATGATCAACCGAGTGCTCAATAACCAGTGTCGATTGTAAGTATTTATGAAAATCATCATAAATTTTCATTCCAATGGGTACCAAAATGTAAAAACTGTTTTTACGAGATTAAATTGTATAGTACAGTCGTGCTGTCGTTGAAAAGCTCCCAAATCGGAAAAAAATAGAAAGCCAGTTTTTTGACAGGTGATTCTGTAGGTGCCGCGGGTGCTAGATCGAAGTTTGCCTCAAAATCGGGGTGCAGGGTTTTTTTAGGGGATGAAGGGGGATGGGTTTGGATTGATGCCAAACTAAAACCCCTACGAGGAGGGCACCGTGAGACAAAATGTGCAGAAAAATCCGCGCTTTGGTTTTGCCCACAGCGCTGAAGTCGTTGAAGTTCATTTTGGGGGTGAAAAAGTGGGGTGAAATTTGGAAAAATCAGTTTTAATTCAATAACTCTTTACGAAAAAATCGTACACTTTTTGTTCAAATCGGAACGTTGTAGCCCTTGAAAATACGCGTCGATCGAGTATTTGATCATCACTCTCCGATACAATCTTCGTCCCCAAAAAAATTGATGAAACACCAAAAAAAATTGTTTATTGAATAACTAAAAAACAATCAATTTTTCGGGTTTGGTTTAAATGTACGAAATGTAGAGAATAATTTTCTCTATATTTTCGATTCTATAGACCGCCCTTGAATTTTGATTTTTCAACCTCTCTCGGGGGTTGAAAATCAAAATGAAATTCTGGGAAAACTATTGAACGCACAAATTCGCCATCGTCCACAGCGCCAAACTCGTATCTCTTTGTTTTCCGTCAATAGTTTTCCCAGAATTTCAATTCGAATTTTCAACCCCCGAGAGTGGTTGGAAAAAGTAACATTCAAGGGTGGTCCATGGAAACGAAAATATAGGGAAAATTATTTTATACATTTCGTGCATTCAAACTATCCCCGAAAAAGCGATTGTTTTTCAGTTATTCAACAATTTTTTTTGATACTTCAACATTTTTTCGGGTTGAAGATATTATTGTAGAGGGATGATCAAATACTCGATCGACGCGTCGTTTCAAGGGCTACAATGTTCCCACTTGAACAAAAATTGTATGAATTTTTCCTAAAGGGTTATCGAGTTAAAACTGATTTTTCAGAATTCCGCCCCACTTTTTCACCCCCAAAATGAACTTCCACGACTTCGACGCTGTGGACAAAAATAAAGCCCGGATATTTCTGAACATTTTGTCTCCCGGCGCCAACCTCGTGGGGGTTGCAGTTTGGCATTAATCCACGCCCATCCCCATACGTTCCCTAAAAAAAACCCTACACCCCGATCTTTAGGCAAACTTGGATTTAGCACCCGCGGCACCAACAAAATCACCCGTCGAAAAACTAGCCTTCCTCTAATTTTTTCCGATTCCAATATACAGCACGACCGTACTACTATGTATTTGAAAGGTTCAAAAGTAAAAAATAAAAATCGTTAATATTGTCAGTTTGACTTCCGGTTTTTCTTCCCATCTACCTTAATGAGTTGTCGTAGGTGAAAGCTTGTCATATCGATACGCCATAGGCTGAAGGGAACGAGGTTACAACCGGAAGTCGGCTGAAGACTTCAGAGAAAGAAGAACAAGTGTACAGCCCTACATGGGATACATAACTCCCATTATCTACGCCACGTTAGTCCTTTAGCATAGGCGAGACGGCATTGCATCATGAAAAAGCGTCGAAGGTATGGCATCGCACAGAGCTTGGAGTTTCCTGCCACGGGAATGACGGAGACGTCTGCCTCCCATAGATATGCATATATGTGCATTTATAAACTCGAGAAGAAATGATTGCAGGGTCCTATACGAGCGGGGTACAACTGAAAGCTATTTCTGGGCTAGACGATCGTTTTAGCTGAGTGCTTTGTAATGAAGCGAACCCGGCATGTTCTTCGCCCGTACACATGTACGACAGGAACGTATGCATGTGTACGGACATGTGTGCGCATCGGTTTTTGAACTGCGCCGAAGAGAGAGATGGATATAGCGAGCATTTCCGTTCTCTTCGTTCCTCCCTATGCAGCCCTGCGCTCACGACGAGACTATCGCTGGAATTGGAAGGGGTAGTATAATCGCAGGATCGATCCGAACCGCTCGCATGGCGTCGGAGGGGCTCAACGACTGCGGAATCCGCAGCTGATGCACCACATCCCGCAGCATCTCATTCATATCGTCGTTTCGCTCGTTTTTATCACGAATCGATCTTTTTCTAACAATATCTCGGGGCTTTTAGATATTCGCCAATGTTGCCGGCAACATTTCCGTTGGGAGAAAGAATCTGGGCCCTGAAATTCCGGAATTGAACATCCAGAAGGGAATGGACTACTTTTCCAAATTAATATTTGATCCGTCCGTCTCCTTTTGCCCTTCGTAACATTTTTTTGCAAACGTTGCGAGGAGTTTTCATATTTATGGCAGACGCAACGGATTCCTGAAAAACTCTTTGTTTCCCATCGTTATATTTGTTGAAAAAGTCACTTAGTTACACTGTGTCAAAGTTGGATATATTCGTATATATGGGTAGGTACAAGGTCCCGCGAAAAGGAGTGAAAGCCCATATCCCCGAGCCATTTCGATTGATCATTTTTCCAGACAGTTGACAAGCCGCCCGAGCGTGGGCAAGTTGGAGCAACGCGGGGATCAGGTAGAACGCTCTATATGTATAATGGAGCGATGGTCTGGCTTGCTCCAGGCAAGTATAACGGTACACAGTGGGAGAATGAAAAAAAAAGCAACGAAGGAAAACGGAGGAAGCCAGAAGAGGGAATATCGGATAGTCAGAGGGTCGTGAAAAAAGAGGGACAAATATATAGGAACTTGCCAGCTGAAACGATAAGTCTTCTCTTGTGGATGCTGCATGAGCATGCTCATCCTGAGAAGAGAGAAGGCAACGCTGAACGATGCACAAACGGACGGAGAAAGAAGAGCGATGGAGGAAAGGCGGAAGAGAGTCACTGGCGATGTTGCAAACGTGCAAGTTATCCCACAGAAGGCCCCATCTGCCTCATCAATCATTTTTCCTCCAGCGTGTCTCTTTTCGGTGGTTTCGCGCAACAAGATTAAAATGACGATATTGATAGATCGGTCGCTTTTTATAGGTCCAAATGTTTTCTCGGCAAATTCCTAGCTACCGATGCACGAATGGAACTGTACTGATCGTAAATTTTCTTCTTCAACAACGTCGAAATGCTATAATGGCATTCGTAGATGGCAACATTCAATCGTTCGGAAAAATTACATAGCCAAAGATTCGAAATGACAATTCCTCACGATATTTGCCATGGGTGGTTATTGTAATCCATCTAATTGATACGATGACGTATACTTTGTCGAATAAAAACTCCTTTGCCCCTTAAATATTCTCATCGGCATACATATAGATTTGCCATTCTTTCAAAACGAAAATTCCCCGAATTTCTGAATTCAGCGTTCGCGCCACTTGCCAAATAGCACACGATATTTCGCCGAAAAAAAGAGGATTAATAAATGCTGAAACAGCGTAGTAATCTTGAGTCTAAAATCTCAAGAGACTACGGCGTGTCGGAGGTTTTTGCTGCACCGGCATTTTTTTATCGGTCGTCTTTCGCCCTGTCGACTCGAGCTTTCGCTCGGCAATCAAAGCGGAGAATCCCCGACGACGACGAAGACGAGGACGATAGAGAGTGGAACATCTCGAGCTTTTACCCCTCGACGACGACACATATTACTCGACTTTCTGACGTAACAACTCGTTTATATATGTATTCCAGGTACAAGGCCGGTGTTTTTTCAAAATCGATGTAAAATGTAACGAAAAACAAAGAACAAGCAGGTTCCAAGCTGGTGGGACTTGGGAAAAGTCATTTCTTCGTTCTTATCGTTGGCCCTCCCAGCACCGAGACTATTCTTCTCAACGTCAGTTTGCCCCCCCCCCCCCCCCCCCCACCCCTCGCCAACGAGAAATCCTTATTCCGTCTTGCCTTCGTCACTCTCGCCCTTTTTCTCTTTCAAACCACCACCGCACCCACTGAACCTTATGCTAAGGTCCCTCTTTTTCAGCCGTATGCCATTCAACCGTGCGCACCTCTCGCGTTTCGGGTGTTCGTCGCCTTCTCTGCAATTTTTGCCTCTTTTACTCGGATCTTCTTTTCGCTTCATTCGCCTGGAGCCTGTTGTACAGACATCCGTATCAGTGTCCCGTAACCCGAGCATTTTTCTCTCACTCTCGCTTTTTTTGACTCTCTCTCTCTCTCTCTCTCTCTCTCTCATACACACACACACACACACACACTTTTATGTACAACATGAAAATGCAGCGCGGATAAAAGACCAGACACTTCTAAATTCTATCGCCTCCCACCGTTCTCCAGAAGGGCCGGAGGGAGAGAGACTGGTAGGACGCAAGCTCAACCATCGCCACTTTGAAAATTAGTGCATGTCTGTCTCGCGTCGAGAAGGAGCCGGGTAGAAGGTTGAGCGAGCGACCGAGAATTTTCCTATTTTGTACAAACACATAGGGGAGGGGGGCCCAAAGTGGGCACTCTAAGGAAATTAAACAAAAAAGCAGTTATAAAATGTTATATTTCAATATTTTCTTTTGCTATCGGGTGCTAAATTTATCGTAGTTTAATAGTACATTCACACATTTCTAGTAAATCTTCAAAATACAAATAATGACACCAATTTGAAAACTTCAAGAAATGCCCGCTTTGGCCAGTGGGTAGCCTAAAGCGGGTACGTAGAGCGAGCACCCTGTATTTTTTTCTGAGATTAGGCATAAATAAGAAGAAAATAGGGAATCATAGGGGGAAAAACCATGAATGTGCCCACATATTTTATTGCAGATGAATCATTGTTATTATAAAGAACAAAGAACTTAAACTTGACGTGTCTTCGTAACAGGAGTTCTTCGTAAAGAACAAAAACTTGACGTGTCTTCTTAACAGTCAGTGAACTTTATTTTTTTGACAATCATCACAGTAAAATGATGCAACACCAGGGTAAGCATTGCATGCATCATGAGCTCACATTTGACAGTCATTGCATCGAATCCAGTCTTCGGTGGGGGGATCTATATATGGTTCGTTACATATGATGCATAGGTAATTTTCCTTGTCTGTAGTTTGTTTCTTTTCTTACTTTTTTGGCTTTTCCTTAGTTTTCAAAACGCTCTTTAGGCTCGAATCCCAAGAAGCTTGTGTCTTTATTTTATATTTATTGACCATCTGAAAATAATAGTGGATATCGTTATAAGAAGGTAACAATGCCACTTTTGCACATGTAAACCACATAGTTGCAATAAATAATAGCGTTTTGGTCAGTTCCTACATAGATAAATAAATAGGAAAATTATTAAAATAAAGTCACATAGTCACATTCTATCTTCTATTATCATCTTAATTTCACATAATTAACTGTCATTAGAGCATAGCGGGCACGTGCTCAGTTTCATACAGTAAATATAAATAAATAGGGAAATTATTTAAATAAAGTATCAACTTCATTTCACATAGCCACTTTTATACTGGGTATAGCGGGCACGTGCTCACTTTGCCCTGCTCGCTTTGCCCTTCTGCGCCACTTGACGTTTTCATCAAACCTGACCAACAAATGATTGGAATAAATTTAAGCAAATATGACTAAAACAAAGTGAAACAAGCATAAAACAATAGTCACATTTTAACATTTATCTATTTTACTCACAAATAGACAAAACACGATGTACATACTTTGCTTTTTTTCAAAACCCGTGAGATTTGTTTTTTGTTTGCCACACGAGCCCCGCGGTCGGCCGCATTTGAGCGTTACGACTGCGACAGGTCGAACGGGGCGGGGGCAACGTCCCTGCGAAACCGCGGTAAGTTGTAAAACGTTAGCCTTATGGAGGATGTCCTCTTTAGGCCGGGTGCTCGCTTCCCCTATACATACATATGCATGTACTTATGATGTTGAAGTTTGCATCGTTAAAATGCAACGAAAGTTCATTTTTCTTCTATTGCTCACATTTTTTCGCCGATTTAAGGTACAAACATCACCTAAATGGTTTTTTTTCCTTTACTAGAGATCCACGACCTTAATCTGTAAAAAAAAATGTATACATCATGATAAAAATGAAGAAATGATTAAAATGGAAAGGACCTTTCGTCGCATTTCAACGATAAAAACGTCTACGCCATGTATATGCATGGGTAAAGGATATTTCAAATTCATTGTATCTATGTACTGTCAGCTATCAGCAAATCTGGCAATTTTGAAAACTTCACATTTTTTAAACGAGACGTCGATTTTTGGGACAGTTTGATCCTTGGAATTACTTTTATATTGGGGCGGTTGGAATGTAATGAGCGTTTTTTAATTTGCTACCAGAACATCTTAGAAGCGTCGTCACGGGTCTAGAATGTTCTTCGGAGATGTAGTGGGGATGAAATGTATGTATACGCGTGACTCATAGTTATTTTTCTAATTTCTTCGTTGAGGGGCTATACCAGTGCGAACGAGGAAAATTTGGGTGATTTTCTGGATTTTTTTGGAAGAAAAGTACTCAATTAAATGTTTCGGAAAATTTACAATATGTTTGGCTGTATTTGACCTATATTACATTTTTTCATGTATGGCTATATTTGACCTATATTACATTTTTTCATAGAAAAATATTGAGATCCAAGCGACTTATGCGCTGCCTTCGGAGGCGCAAAAAAAAGTTCCTCCACTGCTGACATCATTTCGGCCGATTAAGTAGCTGAAACCGAAAAAGGAAAAAATCTCGTTAAACTGGAAGGTATTTCCTGTACAATAGCGTAGGATTTTCGAAAAATATCAAAATCTAACAAAATGGCGTAGTTGTGAAAAAAGTCTGTTTTCTTGCCTCGTTTTTTTCTTGGTCGTTTTTTTCAATGCCAAATCGTCAATTTTCATCCAATCAAAAATATCCTACGTCATTGTAGAGTAAATATATTCAAGAGTACTCAGTTTAAATTTCAAGTCAATCGGATAATTGCTCTTTGAGTTACAATGTCAGCAAATTTGAAAAATCTCATTTCATATTCTTGAAAGTATAAAAATCTCATCTCATATTCTTGAAAGTATAAACTGTCGAAAAAGGCAAAAAAAAATAGATTTTTTAAAAGTGTCACAGTGGTATAGCCCCTTAAAAATGGAAGCGACAAGAGCGCACGTCCGGCATTGTCTTCCATACGAGTACCGTTTGAAACACACAGCAGTTGTAGCAGCTGTAGCAGGTCGCAAGATACGTGGTATTGAAGGCGGGGACGCGATCTCAGATGCCACAAAAAAAATCGATGATCGACAGTAGTTGTCACAGTTTCTCAGCAACTTTTTTAAAGCACAGCCCAGAAGTTTTTACGAGCAAGATATCCACGTTTTGCCTAAACGTTGGCGCTGGGTCGTAGACAACGATTATGTATGTATGGGTGATTCCACGCCATTTCACCTAGCCCGTTACCCCGACCTTTTTTATTTTCCTAATATTTTTTGTCGTAAAATTGTAACCCATGAAAGGAATGTCCACACCAATTTTTAGATTTTTATCTCTTTTCTTTCAGGAGTTATAATTTCCCAAAACAAGTCGATTTCGGAAGTTTTGGAAACGTTTAAACGCTGATAACTCCGGAACTAAATGAGATATCGACAAATGTCGATGTATGACTTTATTTCATTTTGAAGCAAACGTTCGTTAAAAAATATGAAAAAATTATCAATCATCAATGTCAATGTTTTTTTTGCTTCTAAAGTGAAAACTATTTTCTTTAATGATGATAGCCTTATTTAATTTTTTTCAAAAAATTCTCTAAAATAGAGTGACCCATTCTATGATTTTTAAGACTAGTCCCATCGTGGGCCCATTATGCTTTCCATTTTTTTTTTTCTAATTAATCATATTTTTTAGAAAATTTTTATCATTTTAATCTCCAATAATGCCATTAATGATTTTGTGATTTCCTATTCGTCTTCGACAGGCCTGAAACGGTTAATTTTTTATGTATGCTCAATTTGTCGAAAAAAAAATGTATTCAAAATAATTTTTGGTGTGGATACTCCTCCATGGGTTACAATTTTACAACAATAAAAAAATCAGGAAAATAAAAAATGGTTGGGGCCCGGGTTAGGTGAAATGGCGTGGAATATCCCATATGAGTAAATAGATAATTATATCAAAGATGTTTAAATATTATATTGAAGGTTCCTTAACGCTCATTACTTTCCTACCAAGCCCATATAAATATGTTCACAATTGTCTGAAGCTGATTTTGAAGACATTGAGTTCGGTATGAGGGCGGCTCTCGAAATCGAATGCCTTCAAAAACACCTTTGCTCGTATACGTCCATATATGCCACAACGAGAGGCTTTATACGAAGTATTTCATACCAGTCGGTTGACTTTTTGAACATTCTATATTTCTGTTCCCACAAATTGATATAATTGTCGTAAATGAAGTTCGAATAATCCCGAACAATTTGGTCGTCTATTTTCCTAACTAGCGATTGGTATCGAATGAGTTTGAAGATCGATAGCGAAGCGTCGCGTTGCGGCTGAATTTTGAACAATTTCGCCTTCGGATGTTGGGTGCCCTGTATGGCAAATATATACACTGCTCCTGGATTTACATATGCCTGTATACACAGACAAATATATAACATAGTTTCGCTCGTGGTGCTTCTCGCAGCCTCTCGAAACCCACAAGTGGAAATCTCTCAAGGAGCCAGAGTCGAATACCGCGCGGGAGGAAAGCCGCACACGGTCGAAACTTTTCTCGAGAGCATCGTAACTGGAGCGTGCTATAGATATCTGTAGAATTTTCTTTTTTCTCTTATTTTTTCCTGGCAACTCGAGAAGAGTTCCTTAGCTTGGGCTCCCGTTTATCAAGTGGCATTTATCGAAAATATTTCGTACCTCTGGCACCGGAAATTACAAAGTTTTATGACCTGTTCGTGTAGTGGAATGGGAGTCCAATGTTGAAAAAATTGTTTGGCATTCGAGAAATATTACATATTTGAAATGTGTACGTCGCAATTTTCCCTCACCACTCTTTCCTTCCTCACCTTTTTCGTTCCTTATTTTTCTTATTTTTCGATCAGCCGGGTATACGAAAGCAGTTGACATGGAAAATAGTACCTATGAATTTTAAATTAAATGAATTTTTCGGAAAATGAAGACTAAATTCGTTAAAAAAATCATCAATTTTCATAGTCATTTGATTTTTTCCACATATTTTCTACAAATGCTTGAGGGAATTCAAAGAAAATCAATTTCCGAATCGAACAAGCCGGTTGACCTGCAATGACCTAGAGAATGCTTTGATAAAGGCACAGCTGTGCCTGCGTTATGCCTTTATCATATATTCATTAGACCGTACAAGGGATAATGAACCTAGTTTCGAAGGATAATGTACATTGTTCAAAGAGTATTAAAAATTAATGCAGCCAAAGTATTTCCGACTATCTACACTGAGAAAAAAAAACCAAGTCAATCAAAAAATATATTGGTTGATCCAAATAAATGTGCTACTGCGGAGTGCCACCGATATATGAGATTGTTACAATACTATAAAATATTGGAAAATGTAATTGATTTAAATAACATATTATTTTGTTTGCAAAAGCTCTTCTGTTCTCTGAATATCTACATTATCGTTCAACTAAAATTATGTTCTATTGAAATCATTCTATATACTATCCGTAGATGTATGAATGAAATAATTAAGCGGTTGCCACAACATTTTTTATTTCGTACAAAAATATAATCAACTAGCTTTTGCCCGTGGCTTCGCCCGCGTGGATGTCGGAAAATATCCCACGGGAACATACTACCGTGATTAAAAGTACTCCATTTGTTAATCTAGGTAAACAATGTCTTCTCGCACTGCTTATATAGTATCCGAGGAGCGGCGCGCGGATTGATATATGATTGATGGAGGATAAAATCTCTAAAACCTAATAATATAACCTAATAACGGGACGGAAAATTACCTACTTAAATGCCAAATATGAAGGCAACTTTAAAGTGAAAGTATTAAATCCTCTTTATTCTCTATCCTGTGAGAATTAGAAAAAAATAGTTACGTAAATAATTTACATTACAGTAAACATTACATAGGCAAGTATTTGTGTCAAGTTTCAAATAAGATCAAAGAAGATGTTTCAAAGAAGATAAGCCCCGCGATAAAATCCTCCCCTGTAAAAATGACTATCCCTTTTTAACCCGTTAGGGGTCGATTTTCGAAAAACCCTGATACGCGTTATTCTTTATTTTTGTTCTCAAGCATAAATACTGAGTTTCGAGTTAATCGAACCGCGCGTTAAAATTCTTCCATACAAACTTTGATACCCCCAAATCCCCTCTTAGGGGGTAGTTTAGGAAAAATAAAAGTGACAAAGTTTATAATTTACTTTATAATTTATTTGTGTTAAGTTTTCAAGTATATTAACTCAAGGAATAAGATTTTTCATACAAACTTTCACCCCCAATTTAACTCCCTTAGGGGTTGAATTTCGAAAAATCCTTCCTTATTCCTTGTCTACATTATAAAGGGAACCTTTGTGCAAAATTTCAGCTTTCTAGGTCCAAGGGTTTGGGCTGGGCGTTGATGAGTCAGTCAGTCAGTCAGTCAGTCAGTCAGTCAGGACTTCTCTTTTTATTTATATATAAAATAATAATAATAATATATAGAAGATAGATAGATAGATAGAAGATAGAATTAATTATTTCTCTACTGCATCGAAACAAATATGCCATGGGACATAAGTTTTTCAATTTGTTTTAAAATCTTAAATAAAAAGTGAGCATCAGAATGATCATCCACGATAATAGTGGAGAGAATATCAGATATCCAATGGAATATCCATGGAGAGAATATCAGATATTCAACTGATAAGAACAGATACAACACTTTGATCTTAGCCACAGGCCAAGAAGCGATACTCTTTAGAGTTTCTCCGGCGTGTAAGCAGATTTTCGGTTCGCGCTACGCTTACGAGAAACGAGCGCGCGTGCGGCTTCTAGCGGTTACTCCGAGAACTACGGGTTTCCTCACACCTATAATTTCGGTGGCGCTCGGCCATGATTTGGTTGAATTTTTTTCAACCAAATGCGCAAGAAACAAATTTTATTTTCCCATAATTTTTTAACCAATTCAGACATTTGCTTAACATTTTTCAATCAAAATAAAATATTAATATTTTCACGAATAATATACTTGGAAATAAATATCGGATATGGTGAAAAAAATAAAATAACATATTTACTCAATAAAATTTTTATCTTAATCAAACGAGCGAAATTCAATGTTTCTTGTGGACTCGAATCAACAATATTCATGTTATGAATTGAAACGCTTTTTTTGTTCGTTGCAGAAAATGCATTCAAAACTATATAATTTGTTCGCGATAATTTTTTAGATAGTTTCAATAATATCTCGGCTAACAATATATCTTCTGAATGAAAACATGTTTTAATGTTATCATTCTATTAAAGTCAATAGCGTTTTGTTTGGTCTAATAAATCCGATTATTTCGACTAACAATTTTACAATTGAATCAACGAAATTTCATCCAATAACACCAATGATATTGGATCAATGATTTTTTTTCTCAGTGTAGACGGGAATTTTGCGGGCAAGATATGTCTTCAAAACAATTCAAGTTACATAATTTATAAACCTCTTTCTTCACTCGTTGGCCACGATTCAAGGCACTTTTGGCGCGAATCGTAAAAAACTTCGTAATTTGCCGAGCTTTTTTTCACGTCCACCATAACGCAGTTAGGCAACGTTACGTTTTTTCTTCTTTTTTCATTTTCATACATCTCTACAACGCCCTGGTGGCCATTACCCGAGGGTGCGAGGGCGACCAACGTAAAATGATAAATTCGCGAGAGCCGGGTACGAAATTACTTTATCCGGAGGCTGTGTCCATGCCGAGAAGAGAGATGCTGTGTAATGTGTATGTGTGTATGTAGGAGGTCGGAAAATAATGGAAGGGAGGAGTGAAACGATTGGAATCGACGTGCTATCGAAACGCTACGAGGTTGCCTCGTAAAACGATGCAGGTACGATATTTACGAGCTCCCTTTCACCCCCCCCCCCCCCCTCCTTGTCGTTCGCCCTCGGCTTTCCCCTCGAGAATTCCTTCGTGCTATCGAAAGCCGAAGAAATTGTATACGAACGCATTCTACATACGTGCATTCGTAGCCGGCGAATGAAGAAAGGGCGTAAACCAAATCACTTTGAGTATCGAAATCGTATGGATCACGACGCTTCGTTTCTCCAACCATCCGTATGCAAGTACGGTGAAAAAAAATCGATGCGAACGAATGTGCAGTGCGTGCATACTCGTGAAGAAAAATCATCCTGTGACGATGGCGTTTCGAATTTCGACGAAATAAAAAATAGTAATAATAAAAAAGGGCCGCAGGATATGGCGAACAATGCGCAAGTCGCGAACATTTCACCCTCGTATAATCACGCATTTTTTTCTGTTGCACACCTTTTTCTCGGTGTCGTCAGTCTGCTGAAGTCGAGCAAGATTTTATTTGTTTTTAAGGCCTTAGGCCAGTAACGGGTATAAAATTATGTGCGAATTTAACAATCTTTTTCGTATGAAAAAGTGATTCACTCATAAAATTAATTACACATCTATTTAGTATGAATATCAAGCTGTTAGAGTTTTTTTTTCGATTTACAAAATGGCCGACTACTTGAAACTTCTCAAAACAGCTTTTTTCCAATTGGCGTGACAAATAACTTCAACAATTTTCACTCGATTTACTTCGAATTTAAAAGTCATGTTCCTACCCGTGTGGAAAATAGTCCGGGAAACCCGAAGAATATACAGGTCCCGTTACGGCTTCGAAGTGGAATCCCTGACAGGGATTTCCAGAATACTGCCACAAACGGTCCTAGAAAGGTACTCATTAGTTTTCATGATACAAAATAACAGGGGTACGATGGATGCACCAATGAAGGCCCCGACCAGGTGCTGTCAGGGCACTGGCTAATTTTTACAATGAGTTTAATCGGGTCTTGACCAGGCAGACTAATGTGGGCCCAGTGTGGTTCAGTCACAATTTCCATCATAAAATAAATTACGGTTTCATTTGGTTCACCAGTAAAAAGCCTGGTCAGATATAGTCAGGGATCATCACAAAGATCAATTAAAGTTATAATATTAATAAGCGACAAAAATTAATAGTAATTTATCAGTGTTTTATAACTGCCTCATGCAAATATCTCACTCACTTAACAATTCGCTTATCATTTTCAATGAATTTGAAAGAAAAGAAGAAAACGTTACAACTTAAAAATATATACATTTTTATTTAAGTAATCACTTATACATGAAGCAATGTCAGGGCACAAGTATTGAGTTTTCCGTTTGGTTCTAAGGACAATCGCAATGTTACCAATTTTCTCTTGATGCTGGCCAATGTGTAAACTGCATCGTTTAAAGTTTGTTCTGGGATTCTCCATGCTCCAATACTGGATGATTTACGTGGATAATTGTACATGTCAACTTTTTTTTTCGAAATTTTCCCCTCGATGTAGAGAGATTCTTGGGATTCATTTTCGCCATAAATTTTTTTTATCTCCATTATACAACCATCGCTCAAAAGTACAACATTGTTCGGCGTACATATCGTGATGAAAACAGAGGAATTAAATATCATTGATTTTACAAATATTGTCCCGTCTTTGAGAGTACGGCTAATGATTTTAAATTGAATGGGGATCTCTGTTGGATTAGATGGAATGAGATTTCTTTCATGCTGTTGGCGAAAATATTGCTCTAATGGATGATTGAGTGTTCTTATTGCATTTTTCATCCTCCCCAAAGATTGGTCTTAAAAAGAATTTTTAGCCATTGAAGTATTCTGAATCGTTATCTACATGATTAACATATAACGTTTTATATTGTTCACATTATCCTTAAAATGTCAGCATATTGTTTTCTATTATAAGAATGTTTGTAAACTTGCTGGCATATATATAAATAAATAAATAAATAAATATATATTTATAAATCTTATCGGAAAATATGCATCTTCTTTATTACAGGGAAATACAGGGGAATCATAGGGATCTGACGGGGTGAACGTTGGGACTTAACAGGGCTAATTGCAGGGGTATAGTAGGGACGAAATTGGATAGTTCAGGCGCAATCAGGGAATCTAGTATGGCCCCGAATAGATGTCCACTAAAGGGCCCGATTTCAAAAGCGGGACAATCCTATAAAGGTACCAGTCGGAATCCAAACCAGGCCCTGGATAAAATTGGGGACAATTAGTTGGGTCCTTTAGACATCCCGGAAAATATTTCCCCACGAGTAATTGCATTTCTCAGAGAAGTACGTACGGAATTTCTGATTAATCGAAAACTTTGCACTTTCTAAGCAGTTTATGAGCAGGTTTAACGAAATTTTTTACTGAAAATTCATTTCTCAAGTTCAAATACCTAAAACTTTTGAACAAGACAATATTTTTTACATTCCGTACCTACTTCTCTCGGTATTCTACTGTGAACTGACGAGAATTTTTGTTTTTTATTCTTGGTCGAATATTGTGGATGCTAAATGTCACGCCGCGGCGCGCCTAAAAAAAGATAAAAGAAAATATTAGTAGTCGGCCATTTTGTACATCGAAAAAAAAATATATTTTCTAACATGATATTCATACTAAATAGATGTGTAATTAATTTTATGAGTGAATCACTTTTTCATACAAAAAAAAGTGTTAAATTCGCAAATGTTTTTATACCCGTTACTGTTTCCTAAGGCCTTAACATTCTCGCTCAGCCCTTCTCTTAGGTTTTCACTTCCTGTGCCGTTTTCGCACTAAAAGGCCTACGCTGAGA
This sequence comes from Ophion ellenae, assembly GCA_963210295.1. Lineage (NCBI taxonomy): Eukaryota > Metazoa > Arthropoda > Insecta > Hymenoptera > Ichneumonidae > Ophion > Ophion ellenae. The sequence continues at coordinate 46,788,279 of OY723386.1, read as the reverse complement.
GAGTCATACTCACCGAAGATTGAGATTCGCAGAACATTGCCTCTCTCTCTCTCTCTTTCTTTCTTCCCCCCCCCTTTCCGTATTCCTGCTCCATTCCATTGTACGAGCTCTGTACAGCGTCACAGCATGAGGAATTTCATTAAAATTATTACTTAGATATTGGAGTGCTCCAGTACGTACGTGTAGGATTGCAGCCTTTATGCCCTCCCCCTATACCCGCCCTTTTCCTCTCTCAGATGACATATTCTCTTCTCTCATGATTCTCCATTTTTCTTCACCCATTTCGTCTTCGATTGTGACGGGAACACACCTCGAGTTCTCGCGGGAATTTTCTCTCAGCCTCAGCGATGGCCGATCGAAAAGACAAGCACAATAAGAGTCAAATAAACGTATAGAGAAGACAGGTAAATAATACAGAAGGGTGTATAAAGCTGCTGCGAAAAGTCACGCATGTCTCTCGTTCCCCACCTCATTTTTTCCCTCGTCAGCGAGCCCGACGAGACCTCAGTCTCGGCGAAACACGCAATTTTTACGAAGACCAACAAAAATCTGTGATTTTGGTAATCCCCGTGAACCAAACGCGTAATCTCTCGCAAAAGGCAATAATCTCGGGAAAACTCTGCGCTGCGAGAATAGCTAATGATGAGCAGACGCATCGTTTTTTCGCACGCGGATGACGAGGCGAAAAAAAGGGACAAAATGAAATAAAGCAAATGACGAGCGGAGATTGGAGGGAAAATAGCCGAGCGAGGGAAATTATGACTCGGCATGTTGCCGTGGAACAATGAGCGCGAGTATAAAAATATCAATCCACCGCTGGGAAACCCATGGAGGTTGAAGGGAGAAATGAAGATGACTGTAGCAAGGGATGAAAAAAGACAAAATTATTAATGCTCGTTCGCACTTTTATTGCAGCATTCTTCGTTCATTTTTGTTCGTAGCACCCTCTATGATTTGTGTTGCGGCAAAAAAGTGTAGGTAGTACAACGTCAAAAGGAAAATGAAAAAGAGAAAGAGACGGAAGGAGAGAGAATGAGGAAGCAGGAGATGAAGAGAGAGAGAGACAGACAGAGAGCATACCGTCGAGCTGATGCCAGTAAAAATAATGTAACGTCGGGGGAAATTTTTTTATCCTACTTTTCAATCCCCTCGTTCCTCCACTTCCCTTTCCCCGCCGCTTCTCCCTCGCTGTCGGCCGACAGGGTAAATTTCACCTGCCACACCGCGCTCCCACTCTTCCCACTTCCGTTTCACTGCAAGCCTCCCTCCGTCTCTTCTTCCGTCGACCCATCCACGCCGCAATATTCCAACACTTTCCGCAATTAAGCACCCACCGAAAACTGGCATTCGCTCAAGTACCATTGCGGCTGCTACGCCTCCCGTTCTCTTACCCCCCCCCCCCCCCTCTCACGCGCTCATACATATACGCAATGCATTAAGTAGTAAAGGCCGCCCTATCCGCATACGGGCAGACTGGTGTAACGTCGAGCCTGGTAAGCCGGAGTGTCAGTTACCGCTTCGTCCGACTAATGTTTGCCTGCGCTACTGCGCAACGTGTTCTCCCGCAGTCAAGTGCTCAGAAACTCTGCGAAACATGTGCTCACATTAATCGTGCAAATGCCTACACCCTCAAAGTATATGCTTTCCGGCCGAGAAAGTGAATTATTCGATACTCATGTTTTGGCAAGCCACGAGAAATCGAAAAGATGGAAATGGCTGACCCAATAGCGGACGGTACTACTTTGCCGGAGCGTACGCTGTATTCTTCTACTGGAAATTCATACGTGATAATTTATTAATTATCACGTATGTGATACACGACTTTTTAGTATTCAAGTATTATTGCTGTTGTTTTTTACAAGGTAAATTTAACTTGACGTGGTGTGAGATGAAAAACGGAAAATCGATATTTTATCCGCTTCCCGATTAATAAGAGCTCTGAAATTTTGCAAACATGCATCTAAGAGGTGACAATCCATGATTCAAGTTTAAAAAAAATAAATAAATAACTTGACTTTCTGTGAGATGGAAAACGGAAAATCGATATTTCACCCACTTCCCGACTATTTGGAGTTCTGAAAGTTTGCAAACATGCACCTAAGAGGTGACAATGCATGAATCAACTTAAAAAAAAATTAATTAAGAAAATATATAACTTGATTTTCTGTGAAATGCAAAACGGAAAATTGATATTTCACACACTTCCCGACTACTTCGAGTTCTGAAATTTTGCAAACATGCATCTAAGAGGTGACAATGCATGATTCAACTAAAAAAAAAATTAATCAAGAGAATATATAACTTTATTTTCTGTGAGATGCAAAACGGAAAATTGATATTTCACACACTTCCCGACTACTTCGAGTTCTGAAATTTTGCAAACATGCATCTAAGAGGTGACATTCCATGATTCAAGTTTTCAAATAGTATATTACGATACGTGTGACCTAAGTAGCCTATTATTGCATGGCGCGAAGTTAGCGCCCGAGCGCAGCGAGGGTGCTAACCGCCGTACAATAATAGGCTACTTAAGTCACGAGTATCGTATACTATTTTATAGCACATGTGACATAAACCCGCTTCGGACGCGGGGAGGGGGTGTAGAGGGGGGGGGGGGTTCGGGGGGGCGCAGCCCCCCCGAGGGATGAAATTATCATTTTTAAACTTGCGTTAAAATATCATATAATCTCAACGTTAACCGCAAGTCAAGCACGGAAGAAAAAAAATTGAAAAACTGTCACACCAGAATAATAATTTCGATAATCCATGTACGTTTATTAAATAATGTACACAAAAGTAGGTGAAACAAGGGGAATAACTTTAATTTTTTCAACGCATGGAATTAAAACACCAATTTTACAAACTGTAACGATTTTTTTTAACTGCTTTTGTCGGTTTGCACCGTCTTATTGTCAGTCCCGCATGTTCGTGTGACATTGCAATTATTCAATGTTAGATTGCCGCTAGGGCCATTTATGGTTATATTACAGTTATTGAAAATATAATTCGGCCTAGGCGCCTCCTCTTCAGTTAAATTGACAAATTGACAAATTGACAAAAACGTCGTCAATTTGTTATAGCGACCAACATCAATACGATCGTAACTGCTGATTGTGCATTTTAACATCGAATATGTTGCCCATAAACTCGGTGGGGCGTACTTTTTCGATAATTGCGCAAAGTACGCTAAAAGTACATCTTCGCAAAAAGAATTCGACTTATTGTCTTTGCGCCATTTCTTGAATGCGTTATACGTTGCTGTATATAATTTTTTCGATTTACTGGGCAACAAATTTAGAGTCACCGATTTCGCTATTTCTTTTATAGCGTCTGGAACAATTTCGTTTATCTCATCTTCACTAAATTCACTTCCCGAACTGTCCATTTCTGAATGAAAGTTATAATTTCCATACAACAAACTATGGGTCAGCGTTTCGTTTTGATTTCGATGTAATTTTTTCTACAACATGAAAATATTTTTAGGAGAATCGCTAACCTATCCCTGTCTCGTTACTTGTCCGCTGTGAATTTTCAAGCTTGAAATGACATTTAAAAGTATTTTCTTTTGTTTTCCATGCATCTGTGAAGTTAGGCGATCGATTTTCGTACGGTGTAAAAAAGGGCTACTTAGGTCACGGAAAAGCGTGCGTAAAGTGCGGGTTTAGGTCACACTGTGCTATAAAATAAATAAATAACTTGACTTTCTGTGAGATGCAAAACGAAAAATTCTTATTTCACCCAATTCTCGACCTCTTGGAGTTCTCAAACTTTGCAAACATGCATCTAAGAGGTGACAATGCATGATTCAACTAAAAAAAAAATTTATTAAGAAAATATATAATTTGATTTTCTGTGAGATGCAAAACGGAAAATCGATATTTCACCCACTTCCGACTACTTCAAGTTTTCAAAAATAAATAAATAACTTGCCTTTCTGTGAGATGTAAAACGAAAAATTCTTATTTCACCCAATTCTCGACTACTTGGAGTTCTAAAATTTTGCGAACATGCATCTAAGAGGTGACAATGCATGATTCAACTTAAAAAAAAATAGAAAGTAAGAAAATATACAACTTGACTTTCTGTAAGATGCAAAACAAACAAATCGATATTTCATTCACTTCCCGACTACTTCGAGTTCTGAAATTTTGCAAAGATGCATCTAAGAGGTGACAGCGCATGACTGAATTTTAGAAAAAGAAATATATAACGATTTTCTGTGAGATGCAAAACGAAAAATCGATATTACACCCACTTCCTAACTACTTAGAGCTCAGAAATTATGCAAACTTGCATCTACGAGGTGACGATGCATGATTTACCTTTAGTAAAAAAAAAATGACCACTTTCTGAGAGATGCAAATCGAAAAAACGATATTTCTCCCACTTCCCGGCTACTTAGAGCCCTGAAATGTTGCAAACATGCATCTGAGAGGTGACAATACATGGAAAGTGCATGAGAACATATGAATTGGCTCTAAGTGCGCTCGGATCGCACAATCGTTAAAAAGGCCCAATAGATAAAATAGGTCGAAAGGTACGTCAATAGGTGGTAAGCCAAAAACCATGATACAAAAAAATATTTTCTACTTTTAACTACACTAAATAAAGGCTGGTTGAAAAAAAAATTAACATATTATAATTTATGACTATTCGCCTATGAATTTTCAGTTGAAAAATGAAGCGTGGAATCTAAAAAAGTAATAACGGTCTCGATAAGAGACATAGTTATTCGTAGATTATCTAATATATACCTGATGATTTATGAATGATCGATTATATCAAATCTATGGGGTGTATCAAAACGACCTGACATTTGAATTGATCAATAAAATGTATTATTTATTTGAAAAGTACGAATATTTTTATTTTAATATAAGGTACAAACATGGAGGTTCGTGTGGAACACAATATACGATAAATGGCTGTCTCGTCCCTGTTCACTCTATTGAAGAAATTTTCAATAACATTTTGGCATAATTGCGGGCTCATTTCAACTTTTCCTTTCGAAAAACCCCAAAGAAAGAAGTCCAATGCCGCCAAACCGCACGATTTTGGTGACCAATTCACATCGCCGCGACGCCAGATAACACGACGTGCGGACTGTTGGAACCGTCTCTGTAAAATTTTCACCATTTTTGCAGTGAATTTTCACAATTTCTTCAATTTTTCTCAAATTTTCTCAATTTGAATCCTCGATGACTAAACTTCAATACTTATTGATGCCAGTTGTCAAAGATTAGTAGTCTATCATTTTGAGGAACCCTTTACTATCTCAAATCTTATACTATATTTTATCTTATATTTTTTTGCTTATCTTTGATCTATTATCCATTATCTCTTATCTATTATGTATTATCTCTTACCTATTATCTTATCTATCGTCTATTATTGTATATTAGTCGATAAATTATCACATATACGCGTGATAATTTGTGAATTATTACGTATTAATTTCCAGTAGAAAAATACAGCATGGGCTCGAAAAAAGTAGTAGCGCCCTCTATTAGGTCAGACAACTTAAAATATAAATTAATTTAATTGACCACGTTTTTGTTGGCTGTCATTGACACTTCGCGTTCGGATGATTCGCCGAATCGAGAAGCGTGTTCATAATCCCACAGGTATAATTTAACAATAATTTAACAGTTATTTTAGTTAGACCGAATTTTGCGTGCGTACGTTAATACTATTTAAAGATATTGAAAAGTTGATATGAGAAAGAATATCAAAATTAACTAGTTTAGAAGCGTGAACGAAATAAAGTTTCGTAAACTGTACACCAGTAGCCCAGATTTGAGAATAACTGTATGGGTATTTTGGGTACACTTCATTTTATTCCGCGTTCACGATCTTTGTGCCGGATTTCGACACAAAGATCGAGCCCCAGCGGGCCGTACCTTACATAGGTGACACAACTCCACACCATCGTGAATATGTCATTATTTTTCTTTACAGGTACAATTTGAATAAGCCTGGTACGGTTGAGAAAACATATTCCTAAATCGTATCTTTTGAATATTCTTTTATTGCGCATAAAATATGCGCGTGTCAACAATTTGTTCATTTTAAGTTCATATTATATGAAAAGAATAAATAAATAAACTATTAACACGAACCATTTCCGTCAACGATTAAAGGCTTTGCGAATAACAAATGGACCTTTGGGTCAATGAGCACAAAGGGAAGAAAAAAACGACGATTGAAAAACTCAATTAGTGCACCCAGCGGTTTGAACCACTATTCAATTCGGACCCGTGCTACTGTATATTTTATCCGTTAAAATTTTGAAGCCAACGATATCCATATTCGACGAGAGCTCGATGTATCGTAATCGAGTGGAAACAGATTGTGACACACGAATCAGAGCAGTGGGTGGTCGAAAAATAATAAATCGAGGGACGGCGATGTGGCTTTGATGTTTGCATCGTTGAAATGCAACGACAATTATTTTTTACGTTTGAAATATATTTTTTTTATATTGCCTGGAGTGTGTGGATCAAGATCATAAATCTGGTATATGGATTCGAAAAAGAACGTTCGAGTGATTTTTGTACTATAAATCTGGAAAAAAATTAATAATTTTTTTTTTATTGTATTGCACTCCAACGCTAAAAATTCCTGCAATTTCGAATAACTTGGACGCTTTTCAGTCGGTACTGCTTATGGGACTTTTTCCCATGTCGAATCATTTGTTCGATTCCCATTGTTTAAAAAGTTTTATTTGTTGACTCGCTCAATTGGCTGCATTGACAATTTCGCGAAGCAATCACATACCATAGGGTGCCATAATCGCCGTTTTGAAAATTGTATGACGTTTTCGGTGCTATTATATTTGTTCATTTGATATACGCGGATTGGGAACATATATATATGTATATGTGTACGCGCGCGCGCGCGCGCGTGCGTGTGTGTGTGTGTGTGTGTGCGTGCGTGCGTGTGTGTGTGTGTGTGTGTGTGTGTGTGTGTGTGTGTGTGTGTGTGCGTGCGCGTGCGCGCGTGTGTGTGTGCGTGTGTGTGTGTGTGTGTGCGTGTGTGTGTGTGCGCGCGTGCGTGCGTGTGTGCCTGGTGTGCGTGTATGTGTGTGTGTGTGTGTGTGTGTGTGTGTGTGTGTGTGTGTGTGTGTGTGTGTGTGTGTGTGTGTGTGTGTGTGTGTGTGTGTGTGTGTGTGTGTGTGTGTGTGTGTGTGTGTGTGTGTGTGTGTGTGTGTGTGTATCGAAACGAGAATATTGAGTGATAGATACGAAAAAACGGCTGTTTTACACTCGTCCAACGAAGCTCGTAAATTTCACTCTATCGGTCTCGTATGCAATCGAGAACCGAGCGTTCGAGAGGTGGGTTGGCCTGCAAGCGCCGAGATTTCCAATGGCCAATGCTCTTCGTGATCGACGGAGAGAATAAGAGGGAGAGAGAGAGAGAGAGAGAGAGAGAGAGAGAGAGAGAGAGAGAGAGAAGGGAGAGTGTGAGAGAGAGAGAGAGAGAGAGGAGGGAGAGTGAGAGAGAGAAGCTAGTGACCCTTGAAACTGGCATCCGATCAAGTGCAATTTCGACGAGGCCTGTGCGAGCTTCGACAGCGATGCATTAAGAGCATCGACTATGTATACAGGGATTGTTTCAATGCTCTTCAAGTACACTCCGAATAACTTTTTCCACCGATACACTTTCATCGAAACTGCTCGACTATCGATACTCCATCTGTGGAATCAAAATTGCTAATTAAAAAATCAATCACACGTACCAGATAAATATATAAAAACTTGTTTCCGTTTGCATTGATCATCCCGTGCGAAAATAAATTAGCGCTATCTCCGTGAAAGCTTACTGAATTGTAGCTAGAATCCCGGATCATCGAGACATGATTATTACCGAGTATAGGTCGATGAAAAGACTTGGGTGTAGAAAAAAAAAGAAACGAAGTACCGCGTGCATGAATTCTTGTAGGGATTCTCAGATTTCCATACGCGTTCCCACTTCGTGGTTGGGATCCATTGGGTCATTGAATACCTTTAGCAAAATGTCACACTCGTGCATTGGATTGTAATCGGAATTCCTCATTGAAATACAATGTAGGAATCCAATTTCAATACTAAAAAATTCTCACATTATCGAACAGAACCCGACACGATTCTCGTGAGAGTCCATCGCATTTTGTCCTCTGAATTTTCGAAACAAAATACATACATATGCAAAATGGGTGGATTTTGAAGAAAAAAAAACGTATCAATCTTTTCTCAAAAAAGTATGAATCGCTTAAGGGGTCTTCTCACTTTAGACGCTAAAAACGGGTATTTTCATTATTTTTGGATAGGTTTATATTATAGATATTGATATAAAAGTTGTTACACTCAATAAATATACTTTAGGAATACGTTTTTTTCAAAATATATTTATTAAAGTCCCTATTTATAGATGAAAATGGTAGGTAAAAATGTCCTAAAAAAATTGTAGGTCTGCGATGTTGATGAAATTTCGGAGATAGATAATCCGAAACAAAAAAATCAAACGATTTTAGATTCAGTATGTTAATGGCTATAGCGCATATCATACGCTTTTTGATATATGAAAAAATAACAAAATGGGGGACATTTTTCGAAAAAAACAAAAAAAACGTTTATTTTCACCGTTTTTGGCAAAAAATAGTAAATATCAAAATTTAAAAAAATCCCTGATATGCGCTATAGCTATACTTGTAACGAATATGTGGTTAAAATTTCATGAGGATCGGTTCAGTAGTTTCGAAGATTTTATCAATAAGCCGTCGAAAAACGTTGTTTCGAGAAAAACGCGTTTAAAGTTTGTTTGGGTTACATAAATACATAAATTTTTTTTTATGTATTCCGAAAGTGTATTTGTTAAGAGGTAAGGCCACAGTAGAATTTTCAAAAAATCGTTTTTTTCGCTAAAGCGGTGCTATATGATAAGAATAAGTTGCTATTTAATTTATACCAAGAATTTTTTTTTCGCCGACTTTGAGCGTATAACGTAAGCCCACCTCTGGCACGGCCATAGAGTACCTAAAACTTTGAACGCGTTTTTCTCGAAACAGCTTTATTCCAATTGGCGTGACAAATAACTTCAACAATTTTTACTCGAATTACTTCAAATTTAAAAGTTATGTTCCTAATTGCATTTCGCGAAGAAGTACGTACGGAATTTCTGATTAATCGAAAACTTTTCATTTTATGAGCAGTTTTATACGAAATTTTTCACTGAAAATTCATTTAAATACCTAGAACTCAATTCAAATACCTACAACTTTTAAATAAAACAATATTTTTCAAATTCTGTACGTACTTCTGTAGGTATTCTTATGTAATTTGACGAAAATTTTTGTTTTTTGTTCTAGGTCAAAAATTGTGGATGCTAAATGTCACGCCGCGGAGCGCCTAAAGAAAAAGATAACAAAGAAAATATTAGTAGTCGGCCATGTTGTATATCGAAAAAAAAATTATAATTTCTAACAGCTTGATATTCATACTAAATAAATGTGTAGTTAACTTTATGAATGAATCACTTTATCATATGAAGAAAAAATTGTTAAATTCGCACACGATTTTATATCCGTTGTGGCCTAACCCCTCAAGGGTAACCAACTTTTATATCAATATCTATAATATAAACCTATCAAAAAAATTAATGAAAATAGCCTTTTTTACCGTTTAAAGTGAGGAGACCCCTTAAAAAGTATATTTGAAAAATCGATTTGAATCACATCACTGACAATCCACTGTAATTATCGTCTGTTATTTATTTTACTCCACTTCGACACAATATCACCACACACCTACACGCTCACGACGCTGGCAGGTTATGTTTCAACACGCCGACTCCTTTCCCGTGACTTTTCACATCTGCTCCATCCCAGCCTGGTAAGAATTCTCAAACGGCGTTCACCGGGGAACAGTTGAGAATCCAATTGAATCCCACTGAGGATCCTCCCTATGTGCGGTGCCCCTTACGAATCCCCATAGAGATGTGGGTGCAGTTTGAGACTCTCCAACAAATTTGTGCACGGGATCACGAAAGCATATTTTTGGGAGATCCAACACATTGCGGTTGAGAATTTCAAACAAAAAATTCTCAAACGACGTGAATCGGGAAAAAGCACCGAATGCACTGGGATTCCAATATGGACTCGCTACATGCGGTGTCCCAATGAAACCCCTATAGGGATGTAATAGTATCCGGGGACTCTCAAACAAATTTCTGCATGGGGGAAGCTGCGATTGCTAGGGGGTTGATGCCTCCGGCGTTTGTGTGACCCAAAAAAAAACACGGGAAATATTCAAGCACCGAGGGAAGATCATAAATAAAAATCGAATTAAAAAAGTGTGGTGGGGAAAAAAGGAACGATGTATGTAACGTAATCGCGCGTTAATGCTTGCGAAAATAATGTATCGTTGCGGAAAGCGTTGGAGATACACATTTGCGAATCCTGTATCCCCGTAAACATATACACGTGGGTATACTTAGCGAAATAAGGGCTCGTGGAAAGAGGCCGATATACATATATATATATATAAGGGGACTTCAAGAATAATTCTCATAATAGCCAATAGTCTCCGCACTCAACCTTATATAAACGTCAACGTCCTCCAAAACGCCCGTAGATAAATGTAAACTCATTGATATAAAAGTACTTTCAAGGACCGTCCGGTCCCCAAAACCAACAATTTGCTTAAGGGGTTAGGCCACAGTAACGGGTATAAAATCATGTGCGAATTTAACAATATTTTTTCCTATGAAAAAGTAATTCACTCATAAAATTAATTACACATCTATTTAGTATGAATATCAAGCTATTAGAAAAAATATATTTTTTTTTCGTTGTACAAAATGACCGACTAATATTTTCTTTTGTTGTCTTGTTTTAGGCGCTCCGCGGCGTGGCATTTAGCATCCACAATTTTTTACCTAGAACAAAAAACAAAAATTCTCGTCAATCTACATTAGAATACCTAGAAAAGTACGTACGGAATTTTAAAAAAATATTGTTTTATTCAAAATTTGTAGGTATTTAAATGAATTTTCAGTCAAAAATTTCGTATAAAACTGCTAATAAAATGAAAAGTTTTCGATTAATCAGAAATTCCGTACGTACTTCTCTGCGAAATGCAATTAGGAACATAACTTTTAAATTTGAAGTAAATCGAGTGAAAATTGTTCAACTGATTTGTCACGTCAATTGGAAAAAAGCTGTTTCGAGAAGAACGCGTTTAAAGTTTTAGGTACTGTATGGCCGTGCCAAAGGTGGACTTACGTTATACGCTCAAAGTCGGTGAAAACACAATTTCTTGCTGTAAATCGAATAGTAACTTATTCTTATGAGGTCAAAGCGCCGTTTTGGCGAGAAAAAAAATCGATTTTTTGAAAATTCTACTGTCGCCTCACCCCTTAAATAAATGTTGAGGATCGTTCTCGTAACAGCCAGACCTTCCCCGCGTGTACATATACAGGGTGGACCACTTAACGTGACCTTGAGAACACAAAGCCTATGACCTTGACAAAAATGAATTTTACACCACTGTATCAGCCCTTCGAAATCAACCAAATTACCTTCTGACATTTTTTTCCGTAACTCTTAAGGCAACGGAGATATTTGGGGTGGTCACGTTAAATGGTCCACCTTGTATACATGCTGGGTGTCCAACGAGCGCGCGGGGCGTTAGATTTAACCCGGTGCCGCAGGGTCGATACAGCGTAAATATGCGTTAAGGGTGGATGAATAGTGCATAGAACGTGCCGAGCTCTGGATGGGGGGTTGCTCTGCTCTCTCTCTCTCTCTCTCTCTCTCTCTCTCTCTCTCTCTCTCTCTCTCTCCCTCTCTCTCTCTCTCTTTCCCCGCGAAGTGGAGACCTTTGAATATGCGTTACATTGCTATGCTTGTGTGGGGGTGTTTTCATGCTGCAGCAAGGTCTTGGTACAAGTAGATGACCGAAAGCGCGTGTACGTGTATGTGTCTTGAACTGGCGGTGTAATGGCCTGCTACCGAGGGTGCATTAAGGGGGTTTACGTATAGTAAGGTACGGCGCTAAGAGAGAGAGAGAGAGGGTCTTTTAACTCGCACCAAAGGCAGTTCGCCCATTCAAGCGTATAATATAGTATAACGTGTCTAGGGGCCATGAAAGAAGTAGGAAAGCATCTGCTGGTGAGACTGGACCGATGTATAATCAATGTTAAAACCCCCGCAGACTTTAGCGCGTTTCCGCGCGCCACTCGTCGTGAAAAACGACGTTCAAGCAATGACTGCCCTTTTTTCCTGCCCACTCACTTTCTTAAATGAAAACATTTGACTTTCATGAAACCGTCGTGTACTCGGGATTCACGCATCTCTTCTCGCGTGAAACGCGCTATCTATTACGCCTCGTGAACTTTTATACCAATAGTAATCCGTGAACATGCATTTTCTAATTAAAGATTTAGAATCTCATTTCTCAAGAGGCTAAATATAGTGTTGGAAGAAATTGAAAAGTAAAAGGATCAACGAGCATATCAGAATTTTCGGTCAAACTTACACGGCGTTGAAGTTTTTGTGTGCGACGAAAATTCTCTTTTACAAGTTTTTATTTAAGGGGTCTTCAGACGTTAAAAAAGGCTATTTTTATGATTTTTTTGATAGGTTTATATTATAGATATTGATATAAAAGTTGATACACTTAAAAAATACCCTTTGAAATACTAGGTGCGCAACTAAGTTTCCGGGCTTTTTTGACCAATAAAAAATCGAAAATTTTAAGACAAGTACAAAAAAAGGGTTTATTCGAAGTATTGTCCCTCGCTATTTACACATTTTTGCCATCTCTCTGGCAATACATAAATACCGCGACGATAAAAAGACGCGTCTTTGGACTGAAACCATTCGTCCAACGAATTTTGTACTGCATCGTAATTGGCCAAGTGCAGCCCACCCAAGCCATGCGCCATCGAACAGAACAAGTGATAGTCTGAAGGGGTCAGGTCTGATGAATACGGCGGGCGCGGTAGCAGATCCCATTTCACTGTTTTTATGGTGTCCTGGACGATGGAACTGCGGTGGCACGGAGCGTTGTCGTGCTGCAATATCACACGTTCGTGTCTCGTGTCCCATTCTGGCCGTTTTTCGAGCGATGCGTGGTTCAAATTGATTAGTTGTTATCGATAGCGATGCCCATTGACAGTTTCGCCCGGTTTCAGCAGCTCATAGTACACTATTCCTTTCTGGACCCACCAAACGCAGAGCATTGTCGTTTTTCCGAAGCGATTTGACCGTGCCGTCGATGTTGACGCTTCGCCAAGTGAAAGCCACGATTTTCTGCGTTTGGGATTCTCGAAATATATCCATTTTTCATCGCCAGTAACAGTTCGATGCAGGAAACTCTTTCTGTTCTGCCGCAAAAGCAACATTTCGGAAGTGGCTCTTTGATTTTCCATTTGTCTCTCACTCAACTCATGCGGCATCCACTTTCCTTCCTTGTGAATTTTTCCCATGGCGTGCAAACGTTTCGAAATACATTGCCGAGTCACATTTAATGCCTCGGCAAGTTGATCTTCTGTTTGACTGTCATCTTCATCCAATAACGCTTGCAGATCGGCGTCCGCAAATGTTTGCGGTCTTCCCAAGCGCTCCTTGTCCCCAGTCTCAAAATCGCCACTTCTGAACCGCATGAACCAATCTTCACACGTTGTTTTTGATTGTATATGTTCGCCGTAGACCTCCTCAAGTAACCGACGTGCTTCAGCTGCTGTTTTTTTTAGGTTGAAGCAGAAAAGCAATGCTTCTCGCAAAAAATGCTGTTTACTTGGCACAAACTTTGACATTTTCGAGGTTAGAAAAAAGGTCGTCGTGTTGCGGGATTTGTTTATATTACGACTGGGTATTCTTAACAGATGTCCAAGCTATAAAGACACCCAATTTCAGACCTGTATGCCGACTACATGTGTCGCAAGCGCCATCCATGTGTGAAACCCGGGAACTTAGTTGCGCACCAGTACATTACAAAAAAATTATTTTATTTATCCAAGTCACGATTTATAGACGAAAATGGTAGTTAAAATAATGTCCTAAAAAATGTAGGTCTGCGCTGTTGATGTAATCTCGGAGATGGATCATTCGAAACACAAAAATCAAACGGTTTTCGATTCAGTATGTTAATGACTATAGCGAATATCATACGATTTTTTATGTATGCGAAAATAACAAAATTGCGGATATTAAAAAAGCGCTTTTTTCACCGTTTTTGGAAACAATAAAAAGTAAATATCAAAATTTAAAAAAATCCTTGATATGCGCTATAGCTACAGGTGTAAAGAATATGTGGTTAAAATTTCATAAGGATCAGTTCGATAGTTTCGAAGACTTCGTTGTTTCGAGAAAAACGCGAAAGTTTTTTTACATAAATACATTAAACATTTTTTTAATGTATTTCGAAAGTTTATTCCTTAAGTATAACAACTTTTATATCAATATGTATAATATAAACCTGTCAAAAAAATGCATGAAAATAGCCTTTTTTGGCATCTAAAGTGAGAAGACTCCTTAACTTGCTTCGCTCGTATGCCTGTCTTGCAGATTCAAAATTTCTAATCCATTTTTCAAGCACTTGCTGGCATCCGATTGAGCTGAAATTTGGCATACCTATGCAAATTCGGTGGCAATATGGTACCATGGAGCTGGTGTGATGATGGAGGAGGAGGTGGGCAATGCAATTCCCTAATAGCATATGCTAGAACAGTCGAGTTTGTGCTCATCTGTTTTGTTATTATAAGCACAATTCATTACACATGATGACGAGAGTCTGATGATTGAGGTGGGAGGTGGACACTGGAACTATATAATGACATGTGTTAGTATAGTCGAGTTTGTGCTCATTTGTGTTGTTATCAGGAGCACTTTTCATTACACGTGATAACGAGGTTCTGATAATGGTGGTGGGAGGTGGGAACTGAAATTCCCTAATGGCGAATGGTAGGACAATCGAGTTTGGGGTCATTAACTTTGTTGACTTGAGCACTATTTATAATTACACTATTATAAAGTTCTTCGCAAAACCTTTATAACCTAAGGCAAGGTTTTTATTACGCCGATGTTTGAGTGGCATGGGGGTCTGGCATGGGAAATAAATAAACAAATTCTAATACTAAAAAGTTTTAAATTCAATAAACGTAAAAAATCTTTTTAAAAACAATCTTTTATTCATAAACGATTGAACTAAAAAGTAAACAACGATATTTAGTGTATGAAGTTAAATACCAAAGCTACTGAAGAACTCCATCTTTGGTCACTGATCAAAGACGCAGGCAGTGTATACTTAATGAAAGTTACATAAATATAGAACTTTCAAAAATTCAAATATTTGATTAAGTGGTTGAGCCTTTATTTCAAGTGAAATGACGTTTCACGCCTCAAGCTTTTAAGAAAATATTAAATTTTTTATACGATATATGGTTATTTAAGTTTTATTGAGGCCTTATATACGCGAAAAATTTCAAAACTTTTCATTTTTTTATTATTTTTTATTCTATTAGCCTGCACGGTTAGGAATATTTTAAGCTTTACAGAATTTGAAAAGTCAAAAAATATGGTAAAATTGTATTTATAATAGATACCGTGCGGCGCGCCCGACTGCCAACTTCAGAGCCGTTTTTCCACGATTTATTTTTTTGAACCTTGTGAAAGTTCTAACTCTTGAACAAAGGTTCAGATCGCTTTGAAATTGTTACAACACATTCTTAGTATCATCGCCTGCCGTGTGAACCACAGAAACAAACATTTCAATGACACAAAAAAAATATAAAAAATAAAATACCGACATAAAATTTAGTAAAAAAATTTTAGGTTTCGATTTTTAATTATTATCACTTTTTAAATAATATTGTTGGTTCACACTGACGATACATTTATCATGCAATTATGAATATGTTCATTTTTTTCCATACACCCACATCGATGCCGAGAACTTTCACCATCAAAGCGCGCGTAAAAAAATACATTGCTTTATTATGTTATATCTCCGCCATTTGTTAATATTTCTGATTTTTTTTCTTACAAATACTTAACCATGGTCATAAATAATATGTAAAAAAATGTCAATATATGCGTCATTGTTTTTAACCGCGTCTAGAAAAGGACCTTCGAAAATCGGCGAAATCGCGTATATAAGGCCTTAAGTATGTACTGCCTGCGCCTTTGATCAGTGACCAAGGATGAGGTTCTTCTGTAGCTTTACTATTTAACTTCATACACTAAATATTATTTTTACTTTTTAGTTCAATCGTTTATAAAAAAAAGCTTGTTTTTAAAGAGATTTTTACGTTTATTATTATTTCATTATTTTGGCATATCGTCCAGAATATTTGTTGAAGATGTAGGCTGTGAATTGTTAATAAAAATTGTAAAAAAAACTTTTACATATTTTCGTAGCCATAATCAGCCTGGAAAATCGGGCAATGGAAGAAAAATGGATCGCATTCCAAAGATGTAAACTGGAACATCGTGAAGTGACGTTATGCGAAAGGAAAAAGTTCTGCGAGCACCATCTGTGGAAGAACGAAAGAAAAAAAAAAGATAAAATAAATCTGCCGAGTTTCCCGGAGGCCAGTAAACTGTGACGAACGTTTCTACTTCCGGTTGGCGCAACAGTTCGAGGTGAAGAATGTGTTACGAGCTCCTCTCTGGGCGTCGCACATGGAACGAAGTGATTTAGAGGGATTCGCGCGCGTGTGTTGGAACGGAGAGCTCGGGTCGAATTGGACTCTTATCCCGAAGGTTCACGAGGGTGAAAACAGTTTCCAGAATCGAGAAACGTGGCTCGCGATTCGGCGGAGGGTGGAGACGAAGGGATTAGCCGGGGGTTTGGAAAAGTGCGACGATATGGGAGAGTCGTATAGCTAGTACGTGCTACCTGCTGGATCACAATAAACGTCCCCTACCCGCAATAAACCGCGATATACAGGCAAGGTGAAAATGAAATACGGATTTTTGGATTGCGTGTTGGGATTCAAATAAACCCAAACGAAAGACGAAAATTAAGAAAAAAATTTGGTTTTCATCTTCCATTCATTCCTGATACAATGCAAAAGTTCATGATTGTTTACCAGATAAATTCGTCCTCGAAGCATTTAAGTGGCTATGCCAAGTTGTAAAAGTCGAAAAATTCCTTTTTTTTAAAACAATATATTTTGATAGTGTATTATCACATAAATATTCCCTGAAAGTTTCAAGGTGGTCGGATCAAAATTGACAGATTTATAGGCTGCGATGTTGACGCCCGTCGGAACGCTCGGAGCCTCGTTCGAAATTTCGAACGCTTTTTTCTCGAAAATGGCTTTTCAAAGTCGGTGGGCAAACCCGAGTCGAAATTTTCGAGCCGCGTTCAACCCACAAAATGAAGGCGAGCAGAAATCGGCGTGAGCGGATTATTGGGTATCTAAAGGAGGGTACAATGTTTGAAAGTATCATGCGTTAGAGCCTCCGATGAACCTCTGGCATGGCAGAAAGTAGACTTTTTGACTCAAAGGAGGTCAGTAAGGCTCACAATTGAACCTACGGAACCTCAGGTCGGCCTACTTCGAGCGCTCCCGCAGAACCTACTGCCCCCCCTTTCGGCCTACTGTACACTGCTAAACAAAAAAATTAATTTATATAGAATCTATTTAAATAAAATAAGTTTTTTTCTTGTCTCACAGCCTACTACGATCATATTTCTTTCAAAAATATTTGTATATATTAATAAAGATGAGATTCAAATTAATCTTTATTTGCTTACAATATACACTATAAAGCTAAGTGTACTCTATGCATAAAATATTTCATAAATCGAAAATAAAATGAACTCCTTAATTGAGAGCTTTACCACAAGGATTTTTATCGTAATTCGTCATTCCCTGGCCTTTAGAATTGATTTTTTTCGAAGAAAATATCTGCCCTATATGCGACTTGAACCTAGTCCTACCTACTCATAACTACGCTCCGCTGCCCCTATGCTACCGAGTGCTTATAACATTTTGGTCGCTAATATGGGACAAGAGACCAAATGAATACCTCTAACTATTTGTTGTATCACATAAGCTATATGAATTAGTTAATATGATTGTGATAATTAGAGAGTTTCATCGAATAACATGCTATAGATTTTTCAAACAAACACACAAACACACACACACACACGCGCACGCACGCACGCACGCACGCACGCACGCACGCACGCACGCACACACACACACACACACACACACACACACACACACACACACACACACACACACACACACACACACACACACACACATATATATATATACAAAATTCCTCTCTCTCCACCTTCTGTACGCCCCGCCCCTTTGATATGAGTGTCGCAATAAAGATGGACCGCTAGTTCAATCAAATAGAAAAATGGTTAACTCTACGAAAATTTTATTTAAGGTAAATTAAAAAAAAATAACTAGATCCATTCAGTGAACTTAACTAAATTGTTTTTTTGAACAGATGAAAATGTTGAATTGATGAAACCGAATCACAGATTTATTAGGATCAAATAAAATATGTAGTTGGACGATATTAAATAGATTGATTTTTTATAAATAAAAATTTTTGAAATCAATCTTTTTAATAATGGAATGCAATAGGAAAAATTTGGTTCTATGAAAAATCTAGTTAATTCAAATAAAAAAGAATCAAATAGACGCGGTTAGTTAATGTCATATTTAGCGGAAAAAAATAAAAGTATGCTTCATACATACACGTGGAAATTTTTTTTTAATTTTCGACGTGCTGAAAATGAAAACAAAGAAAAATCAAACATTTTATTTAAAATCGACGGTAATCGGCCGTCGCCATTTATCAACTCATTATTGAATTAACAAGAAAAACAAAACGAACAAAAACAAAAAGAAAAAATAAAGAAAAAAATCGAATGAGGTTGAATTCTAAACCGACAATTTCAATCCTTTAGAACATGAAATAGACTATAATTAACACCCTAACGTTCCATATAGATATCAACATTATATGTTATTTAGATCTACACTGCCAGCCAAAAGTTTTCGGACACTCCACATGATCGCAAAACTTTTGAGCGCTGGATAATTGCCAAATAATGTTAGAGTAATATAATTCATTGCATTTATTATTTCGCGAAGATCCTATAAAGATCTATATAATTAAGTAATTATACAGAGCTTTATAGTATCTTCGTAAAATAATTATCATTCTACCATAAGTTTTCAATGATCCAAAGTGATATTAAGTTTTGCAGTTATCTGAAGTGTCCGAATACTTTTGACTGGTAGAGTATATTCGAATATATTAATGCAACCACATATTTCGAGAATTATATATATATAGTATTATATAATATATACCGTCGCTTTAAAGTTTGGATACACCAGTCGATATTTCTTGCTGCACTAAAAGTTACATAGCTTCGTAAAAAAAAAGATAACCAAATTTACCGAACGGTGTTTTGACGAGAATAAATTCAGCTTTATATTACTTTTCTGAAATAGTTTTTTATAATTTTCTTTTCGACCCGGTACGCACTTTTATACGTGACTGATTTTCGGTTTTTTTTCGACCATCGAGAATTGGGCGCATGACTTATGCAAAAAAAATTTGTTGCGTTTATCCATGATAAACTTGAACGGGGTAGCAGGAACTCCAATTGCGTTTTTTATAAAGTTTTGTACGATTTTTTTCGCAATGTTATTTCATTTTTTGCTAAAAAAGGCTAATTCTAGATAATGCAATGTAACTCAAGAACTAGAGGGTTTAAGAAGAAAGGTCAAGGACGAAAAACGTCGCGTAAGCTTATACTGGATAGACTGGCATTTTTTAAGAATTTTCCTGTGAGATTTTTTCTCACAGGAAAACGCCCATTAATCCGATAGAATTGGAGTAAGACTGTATATACAAGCATTCTTTTATGAATTGCCTATAAAATAATAATAAATCGATATTGAGCAAATTTGATTGTTTTCGCATATTAATATTGCACTAATAATTTGATAAGCGGACGATGTATTTTTATTAATTTCGTATTATTTTCGTAATCGAACGGGTTACCGATCAGGCCACAATGGAATGATGATGGAGGAGATATCGAATTTGGGCCGAAAGCAGGTTAGGTGGGGTCGAGGCAACAGTTTGAGATTGAAAGCAGGTTAAGGAGGCCTGTGCTCTGCCCGTTTCATTAAAACTGGGGGTCGAGAGAAGGTTTGGGAGGTCTAGCAGAGGCTACCCTAGACCAAGAGGAGGTCTCTTCATGGCACTGAACTCGACAAATGAGGTTTCGTCGGTTCAACGGAGGCTGGCGGCTTATGTATTACAAAAGAAATGGGTCCTGCGAGGGTTCAGAGGAGGCTAAAAATTTCGACTCGGGAAGCATCTAAAAAAACTACTGCATCTATCTTTCTGCATTTTTGTATAGCTTTGGTGAAACTATAGAATCACGGCTCCAGATCAATTTCAATGCCAAACTTTTTTTTTGCCATGAACGCTTTTATAATGTCATCACTATTGATATTCAGTTGGGGTAGGCCGACATTTTTTTAAATTAATTCTATAAATTATGGGATTTTGAAGTTTGCGGAAACGAGGGACAAAATAGCGCATTATAGACATACACTCACATACGCACACACGCACATACACTTACACACACACACACGTGTACATATATGTATACTCGCACGAAGCAAATTGAATTGATGAAACATAAACAAGGTAAGGTAAACAGAGTGAAAAGGTAAGTATATTTTGAACGAACTTCGAAATATTAGTATATCAATGGAAATCATGTGCGACATAATGACACTTTTTAAGGTTTTTTTTTCATATTAGGGCTTCCCCCACCTTAATTCAACGTGTAACATCGTCTTTTATCCATAAAAATACCCAAACAAAAATTTTGACTGATTGTGGCCTGGAGCCGAGATTCTATAGGTTTACCATTGCTTTTTCTAAATGTAAAATGGTAGTATTTGATCGAAAGCTTTTTTTCATCGAGAGCTAGAGTCGATGAAAATGGCCAAACGCACAGTGGTTCCAAACGCCGAAAAGCTGGCCAAAAATAGGGAAAATCGCGTTACTAAATATAGGACTTTTTTGTGTGCCATATGTTAGGTTGGTACCTGTACTTTAAGAACGCAGCATTACCAATGCCAATAATACACACTTGTTGGCAGCGTGGCGTCGTGAAGTTCAGGTTAAATTTCGTGAATATCACGTGTTTTCTGACTTAAACATTTAATTTAGGCAAGTTAGTGTTAATTATTCATGGTGAAGTGAATTGTTTCGAAGAGAGGGATATCTTAGGTTAGTAAAATACGTTTTGTTTGAAATTTTAAGTGCTTGTACATTGTTTATATATTATTGTTTGTAAATCACAAAATTTCGTCATTTTTATGCCACTTTTACTTTCTCATTTTCTCGAAAGTCCCGCTAGATCCCGGGCTGAAATTAATTGCATATGGTAAGGGCATCATAGCACTAAATTATGACGCCAATAACTTTTGCCCGAATTTGCCCGAAATTGAGAAAATGCAATTTGAAAATTTACTTAAAAAAATGGCTAAAAATATGATTTTTACGTTGATGAAGCCTAATATCGTCAAAAAAAAATTGTTTAATAAATGTTATTTAATGTTGAGTATACATACTACCAATGATTTTGACATTATAAACAATGAATTTGTTATGAACAATAAATCATTTTTTTCAAAAAACTTAATTAAAATTTTTTTCCAAGTTGATTAAATTTCAAATTCTGATTCGGCAACGTCGAAAACCCCTTAATCAACAGATTTTATCATTTACAATTATAATAATTTTTTTTTGGTCCGCCATCTTGTTTTTGACTTTGTTTTGCATTTTTTCATTAAACTGATGTCAAATTTCGATTTAGCGACCTCAAAAACTCCTCATAACATCATTTTTTATTGTTTAAAGTTGATATAAAAATTTTTTTGGTCCGCCATCTTGTTTTTGACTTTTTGACTAATTTTTTTCGAAAAACTAACATCAGATTCGGATTCAGCGACCCCCAAAACCTATATATACCCACCACCATCCGTTTTTTTGATGATTTCGATTTTTGGGCAGCTTTTCGGCGTTTGGAACCACTGTGAAACGCGCGTAAGGGTTGAGTGGATGCCCTTGGGGACAGTTTACATCAACATTGTAACCATCCCAGGTCAGTTTTTCAAACATTCTCATTAATAAACCTATCCCGAGAAGCTGAAAAACTCGTAAACAAAATGAGCCCAAAAAACACGGCGTAAAGTTTAAATCGTTGGAACTCAGGGAAGTTATTATTTTTCAGAATGCCCGCTTTTTTATCCGGCATTCAGGCTACGAAAGTTACTGTAACGAGTTTCTACGATCGGACTCCAAAATCTACAGATCTGGTAAACAAATATTTTGGAAAGTAGCGAAGATATAGAAGTAAAAGAATAAAAAAACAATTCTTTGCATCCCAATGATACAAACCTCAACACGATTGAGTCTCTAACGCGCAAGAAAACTCACCCCGTATGGCTGCGCACCGAAGAAAGCGACGGAAGTTGGAACTGCAGGACGAAAATTACGTCCTGCACAGTTTGATTGTTTTGTCCACCAACTCTCTGTTTCCAACCCGATCGCCTCTAGTGTGCATTTCGGTTTTCACATCTACTTGTGCAAATTAAATAATACACAAGGGTAAGGCTGTGCCATTTGTGGAATTCGCGTAATTGATGCAAAGAACGTTTCCACGTGCGGACGTGTCGAATGATTTCACATGACTGTTTCTATCGGCACACATTTTTTTCTCATCCAACTTCTCTTGCGTATCGAGCAGTTTGAACGACACATCTATGTAATTCGAAT
The DNA here is from genome assembly GCA_963210295.1 of Ophion ellenae. Taxonomy (NCBI): domain Eukaryota; kingdom Metazoa; phylum Arthropoda; class Insecta; order Hymenoptera; family Ichneumonidae; genus Ophion; species Ophion ellenae. The sequence goes on along the minus strand of OY723386.1, from coordinate 46,765,439 downwards.
GGGAGGTACCATGCGTCTTCTTCATTTGTTATATCGATCTTTTTTTTACGTCTTCAGGTTTGTTATCATCCAAATAGTTTTTTTATGGAAATCTACACGCATCTTTACTAAAGTCCCTGAAAAACGTCTGACTCATTATACCCGTGCAGAAATATGACCGGGCATTCCATACTTTCTGTCGGGCTTTGACCAGACTTGCCTTGTCTGATTTATCTGCCCGGGCCGGCCCCTCCCATGGTACAAACCGAGAAGATCGCTAAATCGTTTTTTACGGCTTACCCTCTATGTTTGGAAATTACAATAGTCTGGCCGGGATACATTGCGAGCAAGTACATCTTCACTTAATGTCTACCCAGCCGGAACATTGACATGTTCTGAAAAGTGGAGCCTGCCTTTGAGAACCAAAGAAAAGCTACTTTGCTTTTCTTCTCATCAAAGATATTTATAATTGATTGGGATGAAACTAATACATCTATTCGTCATTAACCCTCAAAGTGTGAAGGGGGGTCGAATGTGTCTGGGCCCAAATTACTTGTTCAAATTTCTCTAACACCGGCGACCTGCACGCCATTTGAGTGGTACTAGAAAAAAGTAGGGGTAGGGAGGTATATGTGTGTACAAGGCCAGCTGCATCAGTCAGTTTTACGAGGAACGAGCACGAGATCAAATCAGAGCAGGGTCAAATTCGACCCCCCTTCACACTTTACGTAAGTAAAAGTCAGTTTTTTTGAGGATTTTTTTTAGATTTTTTATGCATATTTAAACATAATAAGCTGTGAGAAATACGTGGATTTTTTTTTCAATTTTTAAAAATTAAAAGATTATTTTTTTTTGTTTCTTTTTGAGTTTATTGCTGTACAAATTACGAAACATTTTTTTTTCTTTTTTTTCAAATAAAAAAAATGAAATAAAATTAAAAAAATTTCTACTCCATTTCACAGCTATGGAGACGAGAACGCCAAATGAAATTTACGATTTACGCTGCCGTGCGTCCATGCAGTATTGTTACGAGGAGTCCGAAAACATTCTACAAATAACATTAATTTAAAAAAACCATTTTTCTAAATGTATCTTTGACGTTGAGCGCTTTTTGCCCTTCAATACCTCACTTTTACCTCATAAAAATATACCCATGTTCCCGTAATTAAATAGGGTATCTGGTTCAATTCTACATTGATGGCATATTTTTTTTCTTAAAGAGCAACATTTTTCCGTTGAACAACCGGTTTTTAAATCTCGTTTACGTTACTATTGTTCAAACTACAATTTAAAAAATATTTTTTTTCCGCGCATTGCTTTATATTTGTTTAAAAAAAACATATTAAAAATAACAATATCCGAAAAATTCTTGTTCGTACTTCGAAAGGACATCGTAAGGATGAACCATGAATTTTTAGAGATTTTTTCATCAACAATTGTGTGCTTGGTAGCGCGCCGCCGAAAACGACCCCCCTTCACACTTTGAAGGTGCCAAAAACCCCTTCACACGATGAGGGTTAAAAGCATTCATTTCATCAATTATAATCGACGAGGATAACAATGCTCATATTAAATACCGGGATTACGATAACTAATGATTCGAGCATAAAGAATAGCCAAATTATTTTATAAGGCAAAAAAGTAAAGCAGGTCATTTGTGGTTTTTGAACGCCTTGTCGCCCTGTTGGGAAATATCAATGTTCTGGCCGGGAAAACATGACCTGAATGTATTTCGCCAACAATCCGCCAGGTGGCTACAAGCGAAACGCTTGGCGTAAGTAAGGTACCATCGTACGAGGATAAAAGTTCATCCTGTGCATTGTACCACATACAGAAGTGCGCGCGTTACAGCGTGCACTTACGCTTATGATTTTGCGATATTTGTGAAATAACCCTTGGCAGCCGAGGCTTTTTTCGCTCGGATATTGAAAGATGAGCGAGAATCACCTCTCAAGTGCAACGGGATGATAACCCGAGTGGAAAACGTAACTCATCACGGCCTAGCCACAAGTTAGAAAAGTTATGTTTCGAATGGCTAGCCGTCTTAGCTAGCCGTCTTAGTTATCGACTACCTAGCCTTGTAACGCTTTGGTCCTCTAGTGACTGAATACAAACAATTAGATGGTGATTAAATAAAAAGAAATATCTCACGGCTGTATAATATTTCTGACCTAGCCATGACCTAGTTTTTTCAGCTAGTGACTGGGAACTAAAAATTAGGTGGCGGTTAGATTTGAAAAAAATGGGGCTATAATATTTTTTTCGTGATTTTTTTTGTACATTATTTACATCATTGGATCCTTTTACGATATTCTTTGTTGTTCATTAATTAGGGTTATGATATTTGACCTGTAAATATATTAATGGTTCAATTTTGAATTATCTCAGACAAACGCTTACGCGGTAACGTGGTTTCGATCGTGGGACCTCTAGGTGATGAGTTGTTACGTAGTTCACTGACAAGGAACATCTCTCAGGTGACACCCTTCGATTTTGTTGAAATTTGGATATGTTATAAAGCACCGAAAAGTAAGCGATACGTATTTCTTTTTATCGGTGGAAAAACAGTTTTAATGGGTGAAAGCACCCCTTGATATAGGGGTGGTTCAATCCTTAATTTTTTTTGCAATGTCACGATAGTTGATTTTTCATTGTTTTGGATTAGAACAATTTGCGTTTATGTTTTATTAAAATCGATGGAGTCCTTGTGTGTGAAACTGCTTTATTACCCCTAGAGATGCCTTTTTTCGAGGGGTGGTTTCACCCCTTAAAACCGTTTTTCCGCCGATAAAAAAAATACGTATCGCTTACTTTTCGGTGCTTTATAACATATCGAAATTTCAACAAAAATCGAAGGGTGTCGCCTGAGGGATGTTCCTTGTGAGCCAGTTCTACTTGTTTAATTTCTGAGTTTTCGTATCGTCTACATATGTTACACTACACAATGTTAGATTATTGAAAAGTGGATGGATTAACAAAAGTAAATAACATTATCAGATTAATGAGTCAATTGCGTTCGCATTGAGAGCGATAATCGCATAGAATTACATAATCTTGAATTGTATATGTCCGATCATTTATTCCGGCTAGTGAGGCCACGGTTGGCAATTGTTGTCCAGGTCATCGCGAGATACCGACTTGAGGATTTTTTCAATTCACATCATTTATAACTCAAGTTGCTTAACCAGTCATGAGCCAATCGCTCGATGGAACTACACATAGTCACATAACCCCACTTTGTCATTTGTGACCAACCTCGGCTGGACAGTAACTAGCCAAGGGGTGCACAGTCGCAGTTAGCTGCCTAGGTCATGGCGACATACCTACTCGAGAAGTTTTGCATTCGCAACGCCATCTGAAACTCAAGTTGTCTAGCCAGCCATGAGTCATTCGCTCAATGGAACTCCACGTGGTCACGTAACCTCACTTTGTCATTTGCGGCCAAGATCAGCTGGACCGTGACTAGACAAGGACTGGATAACAAAACATTCACAATATTACTAGCTCATAGCGAGCCAACGATTGATCAGTTCGTATGAGCTCAATGGGGCGAGCCAGCTACTAGGTCGTAACTCAGACAGGAGTTCTCGTCGGGAAGTTTCAGTATACCACCTAATACTATCAATTTTGCTCGGGAAGATCGCCTAAAGCTTTTCCAGTACTTGATCGTTGTCCTGTCCAGTTCCTAATTACTTTCCAATCAGTGCCCGAAAAAAGGAAACGGCGCATTGGGTTCTGGCCTAAGACCCCTTACATGGCGAACTTGATCCACACTGGGCGGCCTGACTCCAGATTTTTCCCGAATCAAATTTCTACGCGGGTATGTGCAAAACAGGTAAACGATAACTTTCTTTTCAAAGCAGCTAATTGTATAGAAGGGCAACGCGCGATGACTTACTGTCGGTAACGGTGGATTAATATTAATTCCTCATGAAACATCCATCACTTCACGAAAGTATTTGAACGAGAAGTGAAATTTCGAAAAGAGGAGAAAATTGAAAACTAAGCTATCCGAAAGATTGCGGCTTACGATAGGCGAAAAATTTATCGTTGCGACGTTGGCGTATTATCGAAACTCGTCTACCTTTTTTCCACCCTAAACGATTTTTCGCTGAACGGGTACGCCACCTCAGCTACTAATATTCCCAGCAGACTCTTCTCGCTCCATCAGCTGGTTGCTTTTCATGCATACCTACA
>OY723386.1:46582648-46761063 GCA_963210295.1 Ophion ellenae | reverse complement strand
GTTAATATAAACGATTAGTGGAAAAATGTTGTGAAAATTTAAAAACTACAGACAAGTACTGCTATATAATGAAACTATTGTCTGTCGAGATATACGAGGGTAATCCCAAAAGTCAGATCTCCAAAGTGCTGGCAACCATTGAAATTCATCGCCGATGGACGGAAGTGTATGGCAACTCGTGCATGGATGTCAAAAACGTCCGCAAGTGGTGTAGGGAAACCGCGGCTGGTCTTACTAAAATTTACGACGAAAAAAGAATCGAATCTTTCTCAACAACATAGCTGCGAGCTGGTATGACATGAGCATACAAAAATTGCCACAGCACGTACAAAAATCCATCGACCGAAATAGCGATTATGAAGAAAAATAGATAAAAGTTCAAGCTTTGAAATGATGTAAACATTATTAAAAATAAACGTGTTTTTGTGTTTCCAATGAAATAAGACTTAATTTTGGAATTACCCTCGTATATAGATGCACACACACACACACACACATATGTAGGGGAGACGTACCATGTATCGAATAGTTGCTTAATATCGGATAGTGGCAGATCTGGACTTTTCCTATAACAACGTCTGTTTTTTATTTTTACACTTATAACAAGTCTCAAGATGTCGCCACCCTAAAATTGTTGGTTGCCCAGCAACAAAGGTGGCACAACAATGAACTGGTGTTACTTCTCGCTAACGTGAAAAAATATTTGTTTTGTCAAAAAGTGTCGTTTCCATTGAAGTAAGTCCAAATGATTTATGTTTTTGTTAATTTTGATTAACTATCGCATTTATATTACTTAATATATATGTAATGCTCGCAAAAATAGCAACATGGACAAACATATTACTGCTCATATTTGGCCATGTCAAGTCTTCGTTCTGCGTGTGTACACTGGGTCTTCGAAGGAACAGTCGAAACATCAGTCTCCCTAACGAAACATCAGTCTTTTGAAACATCAAAAGTTTAAAACCGCTGTTGATAAAAATTGACTATACTTCAATTTTTATCAACAGCGGTTTTAAACTTTTGATTTTGTCAACTTCGGGACCATGCAGAAGATACTCCGAGAAGTAACTCTGAACTTTTTCAGGTTTTTGAAAGCCTAGAATACTTTAAAAACCCGAGAGTTCCCTGAAACACCCAGTTTACACATCGTGTCTCGAAAAATATAGAGTACACATGGAGGGTTAATATCGGATACTTAATCTTGAATAATATTGGTTATCCGTTTGTGCCAAAATGTTCCTACCGAATCAAAGATTAACTCATAAAGACTGATTGTTTGATAATAATTACACAAGTTAAAACAACAAACGCTTTGTTTGATTTTATTTAAAAATAGTCCCCTGATCAGATTGCAAGAGTCCCCTAATCAGATGTAAGAAAAATGTAGCTTCGGCCCTTATACCGGATATCCGATTATAGGCAACCTTTTTGAAAACCATGATTCCCGTCATTTTCTTGAGGGGTCTTCTCACTTTAGACGCAAAAAAGGCTATGTTCATGAATTTTTTTTTGATAGGTTTATATTATAGATATTGATATCAAAATTGTTACACTTAATAAATCCACTTTCGAAATACATAAAATAATTTTTTAAGTATTTATGTAACCCAAAAAGACTTTAGACGCGTTTTTCTCGAAACAACGTTTGCGTTTTTTTGATAGGTTTATATTATAGATATTGATATAAAAATTGTTACACTTAATAAATCCACTTTCGAAATACATTTTAAAAAAATCGTGTATTTATGTAACCCAAACAAACTTTAAACGCGTTTTGCTCGAAACAGCATTTTTCGACGGCTTGTTGATAAAATCTTCGAATCTACTGAACCGATCCTTATGAAATTTTGACCACATATTCTTTATAACGTTAGCTTAGCGCATATCAAAGATTTTTTCAAATTGTGATATTTATTTTTTTGCCAATAAACGCTAAAAACAGTTCTTGTTGTTTTTTCGCAAAAATGGCCGCCATTTCGTTATTTTTGCATACATCAAAAATCGTATGATATGCGCTATAGCCATCTGCATACTGAATCTAAAACCGATTGTTTTTTTTTGTTTCAGATCATCCATCTCCGAGATTTCATCAACAGCGCAGACCTACAATTTTGTTAGGACATTTTTGTAACTACCGTTTTCGTCTATAAATAGTGATTTGAATAAATAAGTTTTTTTTTAAATGTATTTCGAAATTTATTGAGTGTAACAAGTTTTATATCAATATCTATAATATAAACCTATCAAAAAATGCATGAAAATAGCCCTTTTTAGCGACCAAAGTGAGAAGACCCTTTAAAACATAATATAACTCAAAATATTCAAATGTAATGTGTAAAATAATCATTAGCATCTTGTTGTATATGATATGCAGATAATAAAATCGTACAATTTGAAGGTCTTACGTAAGTAATCATTTACTTTTTTTTCTCCGTTTCAAATAAAAGTGTCCAATATATGGTGCCTCTTCCCTATATATATATATATATATATATCAATGAGTACACAGCCAGCTCCTGCTTCCTTTACATAAACGCACACACATACAAGAAACAAAACCAGTTGGCGCACACACGAAAAGTGAGAAAGCTCGCACCGAGAGAGCGATTCGTGGCGCAAGTGTACGAGCCGGCAGCGAAGAGCAGCTTGTCGACGACGTACCTCGTACATACACGAATCTGCCCCCCCACCCCTTCTGCCGGTGCACTCGTCTCTTCCGTCTCTTTTCCTCCCTCTACCTCGTCGTGCGTAATTTACGCCGAGCACTCGACGCTCGGTTATGCACTACTCGGTACTCATTCCCTCTCGCAGCCTCTCTACCCTTTTTCCCCCTTGCGAATCGGTTTTCGCCCGTGCACCCCTTCAACCCTTTCTCCCTCTCCCTCTCTCTCTCTCTCTCTCTCTCTCTCTCTCTCTCTCTCTATCTTTCTCTCCCTTAGCGGCCCACCTCGCCCCCTCAACGGCCACGTAAGATTTTAGTTCTTCACGAGCCGTTGAAAAGAGTAAGAACGACATCGCACACTGGCGAAATTTTGACGAGCTTTTGTCTCCATTTTTCAGCTCCCTCGAGGATTGTGCGATCCGAACAGGTGAAGAAAGATACATACTATGAGATATTACGAAAAGTAACGACCTAGCCACACCCCATTCATGCATATTAAAAATATTCTAACCGATGGTAGTGAAGTGTCAAGCAGCGTTGGCCGGGCCAACAGTTAGATGGGTGACCGCTCACCGGCGCACTCGCTTCGACTGCTGAACGGGAAGCCATTTTTCTATCTTCGATAGTTACTTAACTGAAGCTCCGTACGTGATAAAGGGAACCATAATGAACGAAACATTTTCAAAACTCATGAAATATACTTCGTGACGTACATCGATTTCCAGTAATGGTTTTGAGATGAAGTTCGTCTAATTCGTATGAATAGATTTTTTTTAAATGGAAAGACAAACGAAGAAAAATCGTAATTCTGGAACTGCCAAAAAGGGCAACCTTATCAACCAGAAACTGTAAGCACTGATGGGATGTGACTGAAAAGTATTCGATACCGAATGAGCTTGATGGGTTACCCCCAGGGTTGCAAATAATGCATTCCTTTTTGTAATGCATTAGCGTTTTCATTACTCATTACTTTACATTTTGTAATGAAAAAAAAATTATTACCCATTACATTATATTCAGTGATGTAAAAAAACTCCATTACTCATGACATTACATTTTGTAATGCAAACAATTGCCATTACTCATTACATTGAATTTTGTAATGTAAAAATATTCATTAATCATTACATTGGAATTCGTAATGTAAAAAATTTCCATTCCTCATTACATTACATTTTGTAATGTGAAATATTTTCATTGTAATGGGTTACATTGTAATTGGAAATGGATTTTTTTTACATTACAAAGTCCAATGTAATGGGTAATGGAATTTTTTACATTACAAAGTCTAATGTAATGAGCATTGGAAATATTTTACATTACAAAATGTAATGTAATGAGTAATGAATTTTCTTTACGTTACAAAATGTAATGTAATGAGCAATGCATTTTTTTACATTACACACTATAAGGTAATGAGTAATGGAATTTTTTCACATTACTAATGCAATGCAATGTCAAAAATCTCCATTACTCATTACAATGTAACAAGGATTATTATTCGTTTCCCATTAGGAGCAGCGGTTTTTGCACTGGGTCGATCTGACCCGATGGGAAACGAATAATAATCCATATTACCTTGTAATGAATAATGAAGATTTTTTTCATTACATTAGTAATTTGAACGAATTACATTACTCACTACCTTATATTTTTTTAATGTAAAACAATTCCATTGCCCATTACATTACATTTTGTAATGTAAAAAAATTCCAATACCCATTACATTGGACTTTCTAATGTCAAAAATGTCCATTGCCCATTACAATGTAATGTGTAATGAAATTTTTTATCATTACACTTTACATTGCATTTTGTAATGAAAATGTTTCACATTAGAAAATGTGATGTAATGAGTTGTGGAATTTTTTTACATTACGAATTCCAATGTAATGAGTAATGGAATTTGTTTACAATACAAAATATAATGTTATGAGTAATGGACATTTTTCACATTACGAAATCCAATGTAATGAGAAACGGAAATTGTCTACATTACAAAATATAATTTAATGAGTAATGGCATTTTTTTTACACTGCTGAATGTAATGTAATGGGTAATGAAATATTTTTTCATTACCCATTAAAAAAGTAATGAATAATGCATTACTTTTTCATTACAAATTTCGCAACCCTGGTTACACGTAGTTTGTGGCCGAAAAAAAGGAGAATTTTGTTCTGAGAAAACATGTGCCCGTTTTGTATTGAAAAATATTTATCAATGTGGCAGACTGATATTCAAAAAACGTCCCTCGCGGTGGACACTATTGCTTGGAAAAAAATCAAACGCATTTAGTTGTTGCATCAAATTATCTAGTGGTTGGGCCAACGATTTAATAAAATATCGATTTTTGGAAAAAAAAAATAGCCGCTGTCCAAAGTGAAGGTATCTATTTCCGGTGTAAAACAATTTGCGTTGATAAAAAAGTGCATCGCAAATGAAATTCATTCGTTGAAGCACTGCTTCTTGATACGTAAGAGAAGCTTGTGAACTTTGAAGTTGATCGGTTTAGTTATTTTTCAGATACCGTGGTCACTGATTTTGAAGAAGTCTTTTTGAGAAAAATGCGTTTAAAGTTTGCCGTTTTGCCGAACCTTCCTATAAACGCCCTCAACTCCCTCAACTTTAAATAGATCAACTTGGAATATCCACAGAATATTTTTGAAATGTTGCATTTTAAGAATCCGTCGAAAACGAGAAATCGCTATTTTCAAAAAATATCAACGAGGTGTAAACCCTCAAAGTTTGAGTTTCGGTCAAAGTTTTATGCAATTTCCGATAGGTACTTTGGTAAACAATGGAGAACTCTCGCACGCTATTCGAGCACAGCTTAACGGGGATAATAATTTATACGTGTTCGGAGAGATTTATCCACGCCAGGCTTGAGTTATTTGAGCACCTAACTGGAGTTTCTCATCTATTTCTCAAGAGACTCGACTCTTGTACTTAAGCAGACGTTTTGTCGATTCAACCGAATTGACAAACGTGAAAATCTGCCAGTAAAAATAAAAGCGCGTACTTCCGCAACGGACATTGGAATTCCGTGTACTCGTGTATTTTGGCCCACTGATGACGAATATGATAGAGAAAATACTCGCAAATTTCATTTTCGAGGTCAAAACTCACAAGAACGGATTTTTAAAATGTTTTTCTATTTTACTTTAATAAATGTTGATCTTAGAGAAAAATATATCCCACAAAAGTTGTAGCCTATAAAAAGATTGATCTTTTATGTTCTACACAGTTTTTGTCTAAAACCATTCTGTTTCGAGAAAAATGGGATAATGCTCCAATAAGTACATTTTGGTAAACTCCATTAGTTTCGATATCGTCTACTTACGCACTTTACCGCGGGATGGTTGGAGTTTGTTTGGGTTTGTTTGTTATGTTGCGTGTTGTGTGTTGTTTGGGTTTGTTCGTTGTGTCGTGTATTGTGGGTTGTTTGTTGTTTAGGTATGCGTATAGCGTTAAAGATCAAACTGCAACCTTCTCGCGATTATGTGCGTATCTAGATGATATCGAAACTAATGGAGTTTAGGAAAATGTACTTTTTGGAGCATTATCCCATTTTTCTCGAAACAGATTGGTTTTAGACAAAACTTGTATAGAACCTAAAAGATCAATCTTTTTGTAAGCTACAACCGTTATAGGAAACATTTTTCTCTAAGACCAACATGTATTACAATAAAATAGAAAAACTTTTAAAAAATCAGTTTTTGTGAGTTTTAACCTTGAAAATCAAATTTGCGAATATTTTCACTATCATATTCGTGATCAGCAAATAAAAATGCATCGGTAATCAAAATTCCAAATTAATCGGAGGTATGTCCTTTCCGGAACTTTATCCAAACGAAATATTGTCTCTCAGTAATGAATCCACCACTGCTGATCTCTCAAAAATGATTTGCGCACTCACAAATGTTTCATTTCCAAACTAAACATTTGATGAATCTTACAACCCACGAATAAAAAAACTCTCATTTTCGCCTAACATTTTGATCAGAAATCAGATGAACAATTGACTTTGCAGTTGTGTGATAATATTAAGAAGTTCTTAAACTACGATATACAAAAAGTTGAAGCCCCGAATTTAGAATAGGGCGAGAGATTCCGGAACATTATCGTAATTTCTTCCGTGAGTTTCCATGTGCATATACGAGTACATATAAATTCACCCGCTTTAGTTTCGCTAACCCCTGCGTTGAGTGTCCCACTAACCGCACACCATATCTTCCCGGTTTCGTTTGGCCCTGCCTCTGCTTGGTCTCTCTTTCCTCCTATTCACCGCAGGCCCCGTAGATCCATCCCCTTGCATTATTTAGTCAATATCACACCCCCGCACACCACCCACCGCGACGTCTCGTTCCGACGACGAGAAAGCTCCGTAGCTGGGCTAAAGCTTGGGAAAGGGTTGGGGAAAGGTTGAACATAACCTCTAAACGCTACGCGCAGCTTCTCTCGAGTTTCACTACGAGGCTCCTCTTTACACTTTCGTTGTATAGACGCGTTAGCAGACAATCTACCACCAGGTTGGACCTTTAGAAATTTCACTGACTCGAAGAAGATTGTATGTGTGTATATATATATATATATATATATATATATATATATATATATATATATATATATATATATATATATATATATATATATATATATATATATATATATATCGCTCAGCTTCTTATTCTCGCTGGTACCGGATAACAGAGGCTGAAACGGCATTGAGAACAACCAGAAGCTTTCTGGAATCCCATCTCACCCCCTTGTTAAAATGAGACATGAAGTAACCCATCCTCGGTTGCTTGCCGGAGAATTCATTGCAGTCTCGGTTTTTGCACCGTCGATGATCCTTTCCACTTGTTACTAAATATTCACTAGTCTCTTATCCACACTCCAGACTTTCTCATGGTAGAAAAGGGAACAATGCTCACGGAGGAATCAACAGTACTCGTGCAGAAATTGTCCTAAAGACAATCGGCCAATCTAACAATAAGTGGGTTTCCACACTTGATCCTACTTCCTGATAGGAATCCAATGAATCGTCACATTGGACGCCTACACTGAAACGTCACGCTTGTACATTAGATTCTCATGAGGAGAATCGAGTCCCCATTGGAATTGGAATCCATTGTACGAATCCAATTTGAATCCTGAAGGATTCCCACATTATGGAACAGAATCCAATACGATTCTTGTGGGATCCCACCGCATTCTGTACGTTCAGTTTTCTAAGCAAAATACATACCTACACAAATGAATGGATCTCAAATAAATCTTATCTTAAAAAAGTATGAATCGTTTGAAAAAGTATATCTTAAAAATCGATTTGGATCACATCGTTGAAATCCACTGTAGTTATCGCCTGCTATTTTTATTTTATTACCGTTTGACATAATAGCCCTACATACCCGCACGCTGACGCAAACGTGGGAAAAATGCTCAAACGGCATTCTTCGGAGAACAGTGCAAAATCCACTTGCATGCCAATGGGGCCTCCCTACGTGCGGTGCCTCTGACTAATTTCTATAGAGATGTGAGAGATCACGAAAGTGTGTTTTTTTGGAGATGCGACAAATTCCGTTTGAGAATTTTTTATTTGAAATTCGTCGATCGGGAAATAGAGCGGTATCCGCTTGGATTCCAATGTGGACTCCCTGCGTGCGGCGTTCCTATCAGACCTCTGTAGGAATGTGGTAGGATCTGGGAACTCTCCGGCAAATTTCTGCACGGGTGGAACTTGCACAGTCGGTCGGCAGCTGCAGCAATTTAGCATGTCAAGCAGATTTGTCATGAGCCACCACTAGGATAGGTGACAGCTTTGTTGCGCACTTGGTTGCGGGTGGCAGTGTTATTGACTTTCCAGTGGTAACGCAACTGAAACTCGGTGAAATCCAGGCGCCCCTATCAACTCAGGTTATTCGGCAGTTTCCCTGTGCCCTTGTGTAAATGCGATATAGTAGGGTATCGGAAGACTGAACAACGATCCGGGGCGACTCTAACGTCTAGGCATAGTCAAGTGACATGTGCCGTGTATGAGTTTGGGGATTAGGATTGTAAAATCCCCCAAAGGCATGCGAAGCAACATTGGAAATACAACAACGAAAAAATTATGGAATGCCTACAAAGTGATTTTAAACATGTATAAGAGGATAAGGGGTCGTCCATTAATCATGTGAGGTTTTTTAAGCCACTTTTTTAGCCCCCCTCCCCCATGGTTATATGTGGTGAGGTTCTAAGCTACCCCACACCCCCTAACATCACGTGTATTTTTTTGTTAAGACATGTCAGATAAAAGCGATAGGGGGTGCGGTATTTTATTATGAAAAACGACATAATGAATATTGTCAGTATATTTAAATGGCATTGTCCGCGCAGTTACACAAAAAAATACAGGTGATATGTCACAATACCCCCCCCCCCCCGCCCCTCAGCGTCATCAATCGTGATGTTATGCAAACCCCCTCCCGCCCCTGTTTGAGCCTCGCGTGATTAATGGACGATCCCTTAATACTATCAGAGTGTTGAGATTCGAATATTTCCTAGTAATAATTCGAATTGTTTCATATTATCTATGACGAATTGTGCATCGTTCGAAAGCAACGAAAGATCTTTTTTATTTTTTCCATTTCTTTATTTTTATTATAAAGCACTTTTTTGTACAATGAGCTCGTAGATTCCTTATAAAGATACGAAAGACCGTTTGATTGATGTTTTTAACTCAAATCGGCAAAGAATATTTAATACACTGAGGGGTCTTCTCACTTTAGACGCTAAAAAGGCTATATTCATGATTTTTTTGACAGGTTTATATTATAGATATTGCGATAAAAGTGGTTACACTTAATAAATACACTTTCGAAATACATTTAAAAAAAATGTATTCATGTCACTACTTATAGACGAAAATGGTAGTTAAAAGAAATCCTAAATAAATTGTAGGTCTGCGCTGTTGATGAAATCTCGGAGATGGATCATCCGAAACAAAAAAAATCAAACGGTTTTAGATTTAGTATGTGCTGTCAGGCTATGGTACATATTATACGATTTTTGATATATGCAAAAATAACAAAATGGCGTTCATTTTTCAAAAAAAAAAAACAAAAAACCGTGTTTTCTTCACCATTTTTGACAAAAAAAAGGAAAGATCAAAATTTAAATAAATCCTATATATACGCTATAGCGATAATTGTAAAGAATATGTGGTTAAAATTTCATAAGGATTGGTTCAGCAGTTTCGAAGATTTTATCAACAAGCCATCGAAAAACTTTGTTTCGAAAAAAACGCGTTTAAAGTTTTTTTGGGTTACCTAAATTCGTTAAATTTTTTTAATAATGTATTTCGAAAGTGTATTTATTAAGTATAACAACTTTTATATCAATATATATATATATATATATATATATATATATATATATATATATATATATATATATATATATATATATATATATATATATATATATATATATAAACCTATCAAAAAAAATCATGAAAATAGCCTTTTTTAGCGTCTAAAGTGAGAAGACCCCTTAAAGAAAATGCGAACTTCGACATCATAATTTATTGGCCAATATTGATGCTGCTAGGGCCAATTTTTATTACCAACTTACTACTCCGTAGAGTATCCGGAAGACTTTGCAATGTTTAGGAAAGAGCTCTGAGGACGTACAATATTTTATACTTTGCCACGGAGTTGCCAAACGTTGTAATACTAACGAGGAAAGGTTGCAAAATCGATCTCTCCGATTTCGATGAAATTTGGCATGCTTGTAGAATGGGTAAAAATAGGCGACACGTATTTTGTTATATCTGCGGAACCCAATTTTTAAGGGGTGAACCGCACCCTCGAGGATAGGTGTGGTTTTTGTTTTTCGTCGATAACGTTATGGTTCTCGTCTCCAATGTATTTGTAATTTCGTACATACGATAATGTAATTTAATTGTAATTTCGTACGATAATGTAAGATAATTGTAATTTCGTACGTACGATAATGTCCACGAGAAAATAAACATTGTTGCAATTTGAAATTTTTTCATATCTCGTATCGTTAAAACGTTATCGACGAAAAACGAAAAGCATCCCAATTTTCGAGGGTGCGTTTCAACCCTTAACAATCGGGTTCCGCTGATATAAAAAAATACGTGTCGCCTATTTTGACCCATTCTACAAGCATGCCAAATTTAATCGAAATCGGAGAGATCGCCGTTGCAACATTTCATTGTAAGTCAAAATCATCACGAATCGATAATCTAAGCTTCACAGATAAATAAAGTGTGTGCTTTATCAATCCGGTTATTAAAGTCTCTAAATGAGTTCACTCAAAATCGTAATCTTTTTGCATCGCGAACTCGTTTTCTGAAACGGTAGATTCACTTCATATTCCATCAACTCATACCGTAAAACGGGGCTACTTTGACATTCAAGGTAACTTTGACAGTTTTCAGGGCTACTGTGACAGAGCGCCAAAATACGTTTTAGATGTGTGCGCAGCGAGCCCGCTTGACCCTCAGTGGCGGGTGGCGGGTGCGGGGAATGAACTTGAACAACAATTCGTTGTTCAAGTTTATATAAACTAACTAATAAACTTGAACAACAATTTGTTGTTTAAGTTTATTATAATGTTGCTAAAGTTGATTGTAATTTTACTTAAGTTGATTTTGATCTCAATGACAATTATAAGACTCATTAAGTGCCTATAATAGCACCCCAGGTACTTTATATTTTTATGTAAAATGTTTCCTTAAGGGAGGGCACGCACGACTGTAACTGCCCATTTTCGACCGTTTTCTCTGAATTTTTTTTTCAGAAAGAATAAAATCGTCAAAGAGCTTTTAGGTTTTATATGGTATATATTGAAGTATGTAAAAAAAAATTATTTGTCGAAAGTATACAAAATGGCGACGCACGAGTCACTATAGCATTACTGTTTTTCCGCCAACCCTCTCCGCGGCGCGCAGTAGAACCGTCGTAAATTTAATCCCGGAACGAAGAGTGAAATATTTTCGTTAATTATATTAATTTTAGCAGTCAAGTACGGGGGGAATTAAAAAACAATTAAAAGAAAAACAGAGACGAGTTTGGAAAAAAGTTCGTTTTTTTTACCATAATTTTAATCCCAAAAGTGATATATTTTTTACAATTTTCGATTCATCGAAAAAAGCGCTCGTACTTGACCGTTAAGGCGTTACCCCCACTTGTAGCGCAAAAAAGGCCTTTTTCATGAATTTTTTTAAAGAAAACTACAAAACTTTTTTAATCGATCAATATACCATCTTATAGAACACATCTTGAAGAATTTTCAGTAATTTTTTTTATTGAAAAATATTACATTGTTTAGTGGCAAATGGCCGTCAATGCAATAATGTTTTTATATACACGGTTTGCGGTGACCAACATTGCGGCGAAGTGGATCATCTGAAAAAAAATGCGGATGGATTTAGTCAAATATAAGTATAAACTATTCTTTAATCGAAGGATTTAAAAAAAGATTCATTTTTCACAAAATGGCGGACAGTCAAAGTTAATGGTTCGATTTTAACGAAAAAAAACGGCCGTTTTTGGGTATAAAACGGCCATTTTTTTTCGAAAAAAAAATCGAACGATTAAAGACTACATTTTTATGTATTAAATAAGCCTGCAAAATTTCAAGAAGATCGGTTCATTAGTGTTCGAGTAATCTTGGTCACCGACTTCAGAAATGCCATTTTGAGAAAAACGCGTTTAAAGTTTCTCTTTCAACGCTCTTTCAACGCGGATTCTTCTCTTTCAACGCTCATATCTCAGTCAATTTTGTTCGGATCGACTTGAAATTTTCAGGACATGTTCTCAGATACTTATACTTCAAAAAAATGCAATAAAAAAATCGATTTTTTCAAAATCGCAAGTGGGGGTAACCCCTTAAAGCAATCTAAGAAGCTACAGTTAAAATTTCAAGTCGATTGGACGAAAGTTGTTCGAGTTCTGCTCCCTTAATAACGATGACAATTTCGTTATTACGGGTTAAGTTATAAAAAAGGGGATTAAGTTATAAAAAATCGTTATTTTTCATTTAATTCCATGTATAGCTGATGAAATATTACATTTTTTATGAAAATTATTCCAAAGTGACCCTTAATCTTTGACATAAGTTGCATTTCAATGCCCTGCCAAAGAAGCCCCATACTCAGGGCTACTTTGACACTTTAAAAAATGTATATATGAAATTGTGAGGGGGTGGTGGAGCTTGACTTTCTTATACATTTGATAGCCAAAGGACACTGTTCTATTGGAGCAAGAAAAGTTGGTATCTCGGATGTTAAAAAAAAGTTACCTACAAAAAACTTCCAAAACCTGTTCAAAGTACAGGTTTTGGAAGTCAACAAAACTCGTTGATTACAGTTTTTGTTACCGACCAAACCTGTTTCACTACACTTCAACTTCAAAAGATGCAAAACGTATTTTCTGTTTGGCTCTTTCGCCCCACCGTCAAAGCCAATGCTGCTATCTCTCTCGCACTCATCCCTAGTCACCTCAATGGGATGGAATAGCTATGTAGATATGGAGCTAATGCTGCATCATTCGCGTATAGCTGTGCTCGAGATGCTATCTCGTCTGGTACGTGACGGAGGAACAATCGAACCAAAATTGTGGAAGAGAGGCTCCGAAAAAAGGCCGAATCTTTCATCCCTTAAATACCTCCCTTTGTGCCTCCAGACTGGAAATCGATCAGAACCTCTCGAGGGGTAATCTTCAGCACACTATTAGACCAGGAACGGGGAAAGTTCGGGGACGCTAGAGAAAAAAAAGAGGAAATAAGCAACGGGCTGCAATGAGACAGAAACATTGCTGAGCAGCTAAAGAACGTGAAATCAAAATAAGCCGCCCAGTGAAGTCGCGAGTCTGCTTCTTGCCGACAGAGCTTTTTCTTATTCTTTTTGTCGTTTTCTTTTCTCGTTTTTTTTCGTCGCTGCTAAGCTCTGCGGGAGAGAAAGAGACGAGAAGTTCGACGAAACTTTTGTTCCTCCTGTTTTGCCGCGGTCGGAAAGTTTTATAAGTGTTTCTGCAGTTTTGCACGCTCCTCTTTCCGTCGGGAGAAAAAACGTTTATGGGAGAAACAGGAAGGAGGAGAGAGAGAGTAGGTGGAAAAAAAGTAGACAGGTTAATCAGTTTCGCGTGATTTATTCGCTGAATTGAATTCCCAAACGGGCTGCCTTGAATGTATACATTGAATGTCAATGCAGCGAGAGTAGATTTTTGCTACCACCCAAAAGCAATTCCTCGCCAGTCATATGCGAGCAATTATCTATATATACATATATACGTTGGACACTTGGAAGAAACATTCGAAAAACGAAATTGCGGAGACTAAAAAAGAGGAGGGAGGGAATTACGCTACAACCGGTCGTCCGAGTTTGTTCGGGTTGTAGCTAAATGCCAAACTGTTCTTGACTGTATGGTGTCGGAGTTTGCATCAATTTTATGAGGAGTGCAACTAAAATTCGTTGGAACGGAAGTAAAGTTCGTTTGATAAAAGAACCAGTTGTTGCGGACCTATTACTTCTTTGCGTTGCAATTATAATATTAAGGCCTTAGGCCACAGTAACGGGTATAAAATCATGTGCGAATTTAACAATTTTTTTCGTATGAAAATGTGATTCACTCATGAAATCAATTACACATCTATTTAGTATGAATATCAAGCTGTTAGAACATATATATTTTTTTTATGTACCAAATGGCCGACTAGTAATATTTTCTTTTGTTATCTTTTTTTGGGCGTCCCGCGGCGTGACATTTAGCCTCTACAATTTGTGACCTAGAACAAAAAACAAAAATTCTCTTCAATCTTCATTAGAATACCTAGAGAAGTGCGTACGGAATTTAAAAAAGATTGTTTTATTCAAAAGTTGCAGGTATTTGAACTTCAGAAATGAATTTTCAGTGAAAAATTTCGTTATAACTGCTCATAAACTGCTCATAAAATGAAAAGTTTTCGATTAATCAGAAATTCCGCACGTACTTCTCTGCGAAATGCAATTAGGAACATAAGTTTTAAATTTGAAGTAAATCGAGTGAACATTGTTGAAGTTATTTGTAACACCAATTGGAAAAAAGCTGTTTCGAAAAGTTTCGAGTAGTCGGCCATTTTGTGCATCGAAAAAAAAATATATATATTTTTTCTAACAGCTTAAGGAGAGATATACACGTAGATGGTCGAAAAAATCGATTTAGAAGCGATGAACATTCCGTTAACCGTAAAAGACCTACACTATGGGCCTGGTATCTATGATTCCATGTCAGTTGACAAATTTTAATGATTTATTTATTGCCAAATTTCCAAACGCGTTTTTCTCAAAACCATGTTTTTCAAATCGGTACCCAAAATTTCTCGAAAACCAATAAACCGATTGCCTTGAGGTTTTTTGTGGTATACACCATTATCTAGTACTTGTCATAGGATTTTTTTCCCGTTACTCTTAGTTTTTGTTTTATAGGGAAAATAATAACTAATTTTGGGCCCAAACATCACTATTTATGTTAAAACGTCCGCCATTTTGTCATAAATCAATATTTTCAAAATCGGCTATGACAAGTACTAGATTATAGTATCTAGTTTAATAATCTTTTTGGTTTTTTTTCAGATGATTCTTGAAGAAACGCCACTGGGTACCGTATACGCAGATTTTTTACGACGCTCGAAGGATCATACAATATCCTTGTATATTTTTGATATTTTTAAATAAAGAAAAGTAAACATATTTTTGAATGTATATACTTTTAGATAATTAAAACACGAATCCGAAATTTCAAATAGTGTTCCTTGAGAAAATTCACAAAAATGACCTTTTTCCGGCTCCTAGGTGTATATCTCCCCTTAATGTTCATACTAAATAGATGTGTAACTAATTTTATCAGTGAATCACTAAAGCCTTAATTGCATGATCCTGCCATTTTTATTAGATTAATCATAAACGAATAAATGTTATATAAATATGCGGATCGTTCGATTTGTCTTGGTTCTTTATTCTCCATGCGCCCGAGGAATAAAGAATCGGCGTTTTATAATTTTTGACGTCTCCATAATTTCAACGCAATGGAAATGCTCTTTGATTTTTTTTTCTTTGTAATTATCCGGAATCTTTGCAGATTCAGGTTGCAGGTCTCAATAAGGGTCCTGAAAAAACGTTCTTTGGTGTCCTCATCACTTTGGTGTCCTCCTCCGATTTTTAAGAAACTTTTTTATGTGGAAGCGTATCAAAAACTAAATGACACGTATTTTTTTCGGCGGAAAAACGGTTTTTTAGGGGTGAAACGTACTCTCGAAAATAGGGGTGTTGTTCGTTTTTCGTTGAGAACGTTATCGTTCTCATCTCCAATGTATAGTACACAAAAAAATAAACACTGTTGTAAATGAAATTTTTTAATATCTCGTACCGTTAAAAAATTATCGACGAAAAACATCCCCATTTTTTTAGGGTGCGTTTAACCCCTTAAAACCGTTTTTCCGCCGATGAAAAAATACGTGTTTCTTAGTTTTTTATGCTCTTCCACAAAAAAAAGTTTCAACAAAATCGGAGCAGGACACCAAAGTGATGTTCGTTGTCAGTCTAAAACAGCAAAAAAAAATTAGCCGGGTCGAAAACCTTCATATGCATTGAACTCGAAAGATACGAACTTCAACACGTGGGCAAAGTCAGCTAAGAAAAAGGCTCTTAATTGTCAAGAATAGTTGCAGATATCGAAGACTTTAACAACTAGAATTTGCAGGTCTCTAATGAGGTTTCTGGCAAGGAACATCTTTAAGTGTTGGCATTCGATTTTGTTGAAACTCATATAGGTGTTAAAGCATTGGAAACTATTAGGCACGTATTTATTTGATCAGCGGAAAAACGGTTTCACGGGAGGAAATCACCCCCCTAGAGAAGGCGTGTCGAGGGGTAGTTTTGCAGTTTCACCCACAATCAGTTCACCGATCTGCATGAAACAAAAACCAAAATTCTTTTAATGTAACGTGATGAATAATCCACCATATAAATTTTGAAAAGAAATTGAATTAAGGGGTGCCACGCCTTTCTTTGAGAGGCCTTTTTAGTACCACCCCCCCCCCCCCATTAAAACCTTTTTTTCGTTGATAAAAAAATATGTGTTTAATAGTTTTTAATGTTTTATCACATATGTGAGTTTCATCACAATCGAAGGCGGCACTTAAGGGGTTTCACCTAGTTGGAATTTTAGAAAAAATCGATTTTTCATTTTGGACGGATTCTTATAATATATACTTGCAAAAATATTCACTGAAAATTTCCAGTCGGTCCGTTGAAAATTGGGGGAGTTATGAGCGGTTACAGGTAGGTCCGGCGATCTACGTACATACCTGACGTAAAACTTTAAACGCGTTTTTCTCGGAATTACTTTTTCAGAATCGGTGACTAAAATATCTCAAAAAAAACTAAACCGATCTGATTCAAATTTCACAGATATTTTTTGTATATCAAAAGGCAGTCCTTAATGGAAGAATTTTTTTCAATGCATACTTTATTATATCAAGGAAAATAGAGTGCTTTATTCGCCGAAATTGCGACGATCACTTTCGATCGGCGACCATTTTATCAAAAATCATTATTTTATTGAACCCTTCGATTAAATACTAGATAATACGGGACAAAAACTAAATTCATTTGGTTTTTTTATTTCAGATAATTTGTTCCCGAGAAGGAGTGGTCACCGCGAAGGACCTTTTTTGCACAGCGGCCTATGCAATGTACTGTATCTCCGTAATAAAAATATCACAATAAAAAAATTGTCAAAAATACTTGAAATGATACTCTTTACTATGAAAAAAAAATTAACAACCTGCATCCATTTGCCAAAAAAAATCCACGGAAACACTTTTTTTCCGGCCGCGAACTAGGTGTACCCCTTAAGTAATGTTCCTTATAAGAGAAAATTTTCCAATAAAAATTGGGCAATTTAGAAACGTTCATTTTTATAGCATTTGAAAGATACGAACTTCCACACGTGTGTAAAGCCAGGTAGGAAAATTGTTTTTCATTGTCAAGAATACTCGCAGATATCGGAGACTTTGCAATTAAAATAGGCATAGATATATGTATACACGCTCAAGGTTTTCCTGGCAACGAATTTGTTCTTCAAATTGTTCATTTTCTCGTTCCTCGCACCACTGCCAATTGTGAATTCAATTTGAATGCGTCTGGACTTGGGCAAACGAGTTCTTATTTCATTTACACACGCCTGTTTGTTCAGGGCAGCGCGAGCCTGTAGGGAGCGGAGAGAACTCGGGAAGGGGTTGGAACGAAAGACTTTTCCATGCTATGACACTCTCACCCTACATTCCCGTGTACAAAATCCTACGTACGTGTATGTACATATCTTACAATATATGTACATAAAGGTGTGTGCGTGTATGCCTTGCAGTTGAATCCTAGGGTCCCGAAACGTCTCCACGAAACTACTTTCTCCGTATGTGTAACGGGGAAAGGGAGCGAGGAAGAGAGAAAGCGAGATGGGCGAAAGAGGAAAGAGAGGGTGAAAAATCAACAGCTCGAGTCAGAGGCAGCGCTCACAGTCCGTTTTTCGACGCGAATGCTCAAAGGGACAAAACTCCCTTTTCACAGGTCACCGACTGCTCCATTCCCTCTCGACGATTTTCCACCCTAAGGCGCCATCGTTTCACCCTCCCGAATTCTCTCACCCGATTCATGACACTGTTCAAGTTTCATATCATTCCCAACCAAACCAGCTAAAAGGCGCTGTCTTTCTTTCTCTACCTTCGATAGTGGTGAAGTTTGCATCGTTGGAATGCAGCTAAACACTTATTTGATCAAGGCGGGATATACATTTAGACAGGAAAAAAATTAGCGATATTGAGGGATTTTTTAAGCTAAGAAATAATTGTTCTACAATTATCAAAGTTTAGGTATACTTTAATAGTATATTTAAGGCCTGAGGCCACAGTAACGGGTATAAAATCATGTGCGAATTTAACCATTTTTTTCGTGTGAAACAGTGATTCACTTATAAAATTTATTACACATCTATTTAGTATGAATATCAAGCTGTTAGATTTTTTTTTCGGTGTACAAAATTGCCGACTACTAATATTTTCTTTTGTTATCTTTTTTTCAGGCGCTCCGCGGCGTGACATTTAGAAACCACATTTTTTACCTAGAAGAAAAAACAAAAATTCTCGTCAATCTACATTAGCATACCTAGAGAAGTACTTACGGAATTTAAAAAATATTGTTTTATTCAAAAGTTGTAGGTATATGAATTTGAGAAATGAATTTTCAGTGAAAAATTTCGTTATAACTGCTCATAAACTGCTCAAAAAATTAAACGTTTTCGATTAATCAGAACTTCCGTACGTACTTCTCTGAAAAATGCAATTAGGAACATAACTTTTAAATTTGAAGTAAAGCGAGTGAAAATTGTTCAAGTTATTTGTCACGCCAATTGGAAAAAACCAGTTTCGAGAAGTTTCGAGTAGTCGGCCATTTTGTACATCGAAAAATAAATTATATTTTCTTAGAGCTTCATATTCATACTAAATAGATGTGTAATTAATTTTATGAGTGAGTCGCTTTTTCATACGAAAGAAAATTGTTAAATTCGCACATGATTTTATACCCGTTTCTGTGGCCTTAAGTTCTGTGGCCTTAAGTATACAAAACAATTTTTTTTTATTTATTCATCATCAAAATGACGAAGCTGTGGCAGAGTGTTACAGCAAGGTTGCCGCGGGAGTTGCGAATCGGAGTGCAGCTTCCCGTAGACTTTGATTTGCAAAAAAGTTCAAACATTTTTTCAGTGAGAACATGTATAGTTTCTATGTGTAGGTAATTAAAATGAAGAAAATGTAAATTTAAGAAAATGGCACGCATTTACCAAAACATCAACATTTCACGCAACATTTCTGTAAAATGTGGATGAAAAAAGTATTTTTTTTTCCAATTTTTCAAAAACAATTCTCGTCAATTCGAAGGTACCAATATTATCAATATTTCTACCAAGTTTCAACTCAAGCGGCTTAATAGTTTTTTCAGTCATCCTGCCCGCCAATTTCGATAATGCAGTTTTGAGAAAAACGCGTTTGAAGTTCACGCCCGTACCGAATCCGAGCGGTGAGGCACAGCGTTGACGGGCTGTATCGTTTGAAGTTTTTCGAATTTCGCTTTGAAATTTTAGGAAAATATTCTACACATATAGTTCTATTGTTTAAAGAAGAAATCGATATTTTGATCATTGTAAATGTATATCCCGCCTTAATTTTTTTTTCACAGCTGGAAAAATTTGCCCACAAGTTAAGATTCTATTTCCAATGCGGGTCGGCAAAAGGTTTGGAGAGATTTTCGTACTCTGAATATGCGAAAAAACTGTCATAAAAAAAATTACTGCATTCCAACAATGGAAACTTTACCGTCATTATTTATTGCTCTTGATGTCATCTCTGCTTTTCACCTATGAATACATCGGGAATTGTCAGCATAAAAAAAATTCAACTTTTACCGACCAACCGTCGCCCCAAATATCCTCTCGAGTTTTTTTCTCCGAATTATCCGCTCCCATCTTTTGCAACTGCATTTTTTTAACGTTTTTCTTATGGGAGTTGTACGTCGAGATAGTGCAGCCAAGTCTCGACGTCGAGCATTTAAAGAGAATATTTTTCAAACGTGTACTTCAATTCTAAATTAGAAACACTTCCTGAACGAGACTAAAAAAAAAGTGTATACATTTCCATGGTGCGATTCTCATGTGACCATAGAGGCACCGGTACCCATAAAGCTCTACGTCAGTACTAGTATTTTATTAACGTCGTGGCAATATTCCTTCGTATTCCCTTGCGAGCTTTGACGATTCCATATCTCTTTACCTAACCTCAAAAATGGTAGATTCGCCTGAATCGTTTACCGGAAGAACTTCGTTGTCATTTGTAAAAAATTTAATTGCAAGCAATAACGAATAGGCTTATCTACACTGCAAAAACGACGTGTGTTTGACGTGTGTTCAAAGTATGTAGAAGTAACACAACATGAAGGATAGACACGTGTTGTCATGTTGATTCTCCATACTTATGCATTTGGTGACACGTAATGCGTTAAAATTACACACGTAGCGCGTTAAAATTACATACGTGAGTGTGCCATTTTTACGCATTAAATTATTACACACCTTCGTAGCTGTCCCCATAAATAACACGTTTATTCGAACACACATAAAACGTGTAGAATCAACATACAAGACGCATATGTACACACATTGTACCAAACAACACACGTTGACAGTAACATACGAGCAAAAATAAAACGGGAAAACAAACACAGTTTAAGTGTGTTAATTGGGAGTCATTGATCATATGTTTTAAAAATCACCTTGGTTACAGCATCACGTGAAACTCATTAGTTGATTTGACATCGATTGATTAACCGGTTAATTGACGACCACATTTGGTCTTAACTTTTTGTTTCATGTATCGATCATTTTTGAGTTTGTCACGTGTAAGAACCTGAAATTGGAATCGATTTTCCAAAACCTCGATAGCTGCATTGAATCTTTAGCGACGTATTTTTGTTTCGAGGCCATCACCGACAAGCAAAAAGGGCCCGTAATCGTGAAGCTCTATGAGAACCTAGATGCGAAGACAAGAAAAACAGTGACACTTCTTATACAAACTACAGAGTAATATATAAGTACTGTTGAGTTCAGTTCAATAAATGCACAACTTTTGACGATAAAAAGCTTTTGTCATTCAATGTATTGTTATCCCATGTATATACAGTACTGCCAAAATAAGTGTGTCGTTTTTATACACTTTGAGTGTAAAATTGTCTGTCGACAATTGGCTGTCGACACTTTTTACACATTTTAAGGGGCTATACCAGTGTGAACGCTGAAAATTTGGGTGATTTTCGGGATTTTTTTGGAAGAAAAGTACTCAATTAAATGTTTCGGAAAATTAAGAATATATTTGGCTATATTTGACCTATATTGCATAATTTTTTCATAGAAAAATATTGAGATCCAAGCGACTTGGGCGCTGCCTTCAGCGGCGCCAAAAAAAAGTTCCTCCACAGCTGACATGATTCCGGCCGATTGAGTAGCTGAAACCGAAAAAGGAAAAAAAATGTCGTTAAACTGAAAGGTATTTCCTGTACAATGACGTAGGATTTTCGAAAAATATCAAAAGCTAACAAAATGGCTTGGTCATGAAAAAAACGTCTGTTTTCTTGCCTATAAAATGGTCTTTTCTTTCAATGCCAAATCGCCAATTTTCATCCAATCAAAAATATCCTACGTCATTGTAGAGTAAATATATTCAAGAGTACTCAGATCAAATTTCAAGTCAATCGGATGATTGCTCTTTGAGTTACAATGTCAGCAAAATTGAAAAAATCTCTTTTCATATTCTTGAAAGTACAAAAATCTCATCTCGTATTCTTGAAAGCATAAACTGTCGAAACAGGCAAAAAAATCGATTTTTTGAAAGTGTCACGCTGGCACCCCTTAACGTGTGCAAGAAAATAATACACGTAAGTGTGTTGATTGAACGCATCTTTCCGTGTTTTTTTCACACCATTATTTTTCACACGCGTTAAAACGTGTAAAAAGTGTCTACAGCCATTCACACACCTAAACTGTGTACAAACAACACATTTGTTTTTGCAGTGCATCGTGGCAATTTTATCGTATCAATTAATATCTTATTGTTTAATGTACCAATTTTCCTCGCCCAACACAAACTCAAAATGAACAAATCTTTGGCCCCCGCATATTGTATGCAAAAAGGAAAAACCACTTCTGAAAACTCAAGATCAAGGAATATGCACCTCAGTCTGCCTCGATAGTCGGCAGGCAGAGCGCAAGCGGTCACCCAACCTAGTATCGGCCCGGGTGAACAGTTCACGGGCGATAGCAGACCGCGTGTCCATCACTATTTCGTACATTGGTATTAGGACCGTGTCAAAGCTGACCGGAAAAAAATGCGCCAATTAATTTATCACCGCAATATACGGCTCTGTGCCGTTTTACGCGAGCGCGCGGCGCGTCCCGACATTTTGCAAACGATTAATACAATTTTCATAGCTCCCCGGACAGAGCGTTAAGCGTGACGTCACGCATAGATGTCAAGCCCTCGGGGTCGAGTGGGTGGCTCGGGGGCTTGGGGGCTTAAGAGGGCTGTACAGCCGCGCGGTGTGGTCGGTTTGGCGGCCGTGAGTGTGACGCGTGTGTCGGCCGGTGCTCCTGGCGGTGGTGGTCACGTCACGTACCAGGCAGGAAGCAACCGGGGCTCCTCTCTTTCTCTCATCTGCATCCCGTTATATACGTGAAACGGTTGCAAATTTGAAACAGACCAGTGAACCGAATTAAACGAAAATCGGGGTCGAACGGTAGGATTTTTGACAGGCGCCTCCATCCGCCTCTCTGACCCTCTCTCGCTCGGTTAAAAATCCTTTCGATTTTCCTTCCGCGCACAATGTTTTTGCGAAAAATCGAGGACGAGTTGCATCTAGCATTCGCCGGAATTCTGTCCCGGTGAAATTTCATTTGCCGCGTTTGACGTGAAATTGTATTCGACGTAGTGTACCCGGAAATACAAAATGGCGCTTGGCAATTGGGAGAATATTCGGGAGAATTTGCTAATGGCGGAGAGAAAGCGGAAGTCTCCCTCGCCTCTCTCTCTCTCTCTCTCTCTCTCTCTCTCCCTCTCTCTCGCTCTCTCACTCTCTGTATTTGAGTCGAGAGGCAGGCAAAGGAGAGACGAAGGACAAATTGCAGAAGGAAGATGAGAGTAACCGGCATGCTGTCTGTTACTAATATCGAGAGTATATACATATACATATACAGGGTGTCCTGTTATGAATGGATAATCCTGCAAGCGTCTCTATCGGTTTTTCGCATGCCATTTCTACAAATGATATCAATCGACAATAACTAAACAACTTTTAAAAGTAATTGGCACGACATGCGCAGTACATTTTTTTACACCCCATATCAAAGTCAGTTGTTCGAATTGGTTTGTATGAAAATTCTGCATAAGCTCTTTTCCATAAAGTTTCCTTAACATTTAAGCAGGATATACATTTACAACGATCAAAAAATCGATGTCTTTTTTTTCTTTTAGGGGCCAGTCCACTTTGAAAATTTCAAAAAATCGAAAGCAAGCAAGACTTGAAGAAATCGACGATGATGAGCAATCTCAGAAGGGATTTTGTACGGTGCAGGAATTGCCGATTGAGATTAGGTAAGAGTTTTTCATAGTATAAACTTCAAACGCGTTTTTCTCGAAACAACGTTTTCAAAATCTCGCTTCATCGTATCTCTAAAACTAATAAGCCGATTCTATTGAAATTTGAACAATATATTGTAAACATGATTCGCAACAAGATGACGCTCGATGGTTTTAAAATTTTGATTTTCACTTTTTTTTGCGAAAAACTGCGAAACAACGCGTTTTTTTTACTTTTTTCGTTTTTGATCTGCCATTTTTTTAATTTTTTAATAAAACTTTATATCCGAGGGTCATTTTGTAACTGGTGTCATACTGAATCTAATGGAATTAATTTTTTTGTTTCAGACAAGCCGTTGCCGAGTTGTGATGGAGCTACCTAGCCCACTTATTTTTGAGGCGTTACGTTAGACTATATTTTTTGTACTTAAAAATGAATAAAAACGAATTATATTTTTTTTACGTATTTCAAGACTTTATTTATCAAGCCCAACAATTTTTATATTCATATCTTTTATAAAATCTTCAAAAAAAATCGCGAAAATAGCCTTTTTCGTGGCTCTAAAGTGGACTGGCTCCTTAAACGATAGAACTATATATGTATAATATTTTCCCAAAGTTTCAAAGCGAAATTCGAAAAACTTTAAACGGTACAGCCCGTTAACGCTGTGCCTCACCGCTCGAATTCGGAGCGGGCATGAACTTCAAACGTGTTTTTCTCAAATCTGCATTATCAAAATTGGCCTGCAGGATTACTCAAAAACTATTAAGCCGATTGAGTTGAAACTTGGTAGAAATGTTGATAACATTGGTACCTTCTTCTTAACGGGAATTGTTTTTGAAAGATTGGAAAAAACACTTATTTTTTAATTCACATTTTACAGAAATGTTATGTGAAATGTTGATTTTTTTTTGCATTTTTGCATTTTCTTCATTTTAGTTACCGTCCGTAGAAAATATACATGTTCTAACTGAAAAAATGTTTGAACTTTTTTGGAAATCAAAGTCTACGGGAAGCTAGACTACACATCGATTCGCAGCTCCCGCCGCGACTTTGCTGTAACACTCTGCCACAGCTCGGCCATTTTGATAATGAATTAATTTAAAAAAATTATTTTGTATACTTAAATATACTATTGAAGTATACCTAAAGTATGATAATTGTAGAATAATTATTTCTTAGTTTATAAAATGCCTCAAGATTGCTTACTTTTTTCCTGTCTACATGTATATCCCGCCTTAAGGTTAAAAAGAAGACTTTTCGAGATAAAACAAATAATCTAGAAATTTTTTTATAGAACCGGTTCAAAAAAAGTTATCATTTGTAGAAATGGCATGCAAAAAACCAAAAGCAGATTATTTTCATCTCGAAAACCGTGGGACTTTTACTAAACTGAAATTCCAGCATATAGTAGGATATTATCTGACCTATTGACAGTTGCAGAATTATCCATTCTCAACAGGACACCCTGTGTATGTGTGTGTCTATATATATATATATATATATATATATATATATATATATATATATATATACATATATATACACAGCGTTTTATATCATCTTGATAAACGTCTTATTTCGGCTCTCCCCTCGTCGCCCTCTCTCGTCGCCGGTTGCTGCCGTAATCGAATTGAATTTACTTAATTGGGCTTGCAATCAACGTGAAATATCGCGCTTCGCCTAGTAACGCGTTACGCGTTTATGTGACGAAAATTAAATTTCATAATAAACGTGGCAGACGATAAACAAAAAGCAATACGGTGTCAAATTGGAAGTTAAGATGCAGACATTTCGACGAATTCTCATTTATATCGAGCGAATCCGAGGGACCAATGTTCCTACGAACGTCTTTTAGTTTTGTGCAACGATCGCGACAAACTTATTCGTTACGAGTATTCGCATATTTGAGGAAACATTGAACGCTCGTGACGATGAGCTCGCGGAGAACCAACTGGCAATTAGAGCGTTTCGTAACGTTTCAACGGGATCAGTGACAATTGCGATGGGGCAACATGCTTTGCAACATTATTCATTATACCTGCTTTGGAACGATTGCACAACGGGCACGTTGAACTCGCTTGAAACAATGATCCTTTGAGGCAATGGCTTATTACGCAAACGGAGAAAGCTTTATTGATACATGGAAAATTATTATCATTGATTTACCATGTATGCATGGTAAATCAATGATTTACAAGAAAATTACGCATTTTGTTGTAATTGACAACAACAAAATGCGCACCGGTGTAATTGCGACATTTGTACTAATACGTGTATGAAAGTGACAAATAGAATGGGCATTGACGGGTTATGCCTAGTTGTAACAATCGAAAACTGCTCATTTTTTCGATTAAAAAAAATAGAAAATCGTTATAATGAATTTTACAAAAATTAGGTATTGGAAAAACCATCATCCAAAGAACACTAATTTTTATATGTAAAAATATCTAATTATATTCTGTTCACAGCCAATGTCCGGGAAGCACCTGTCAAAAATGTGTTTTGCAATGAACCTGCCATTCTGAAACAAGGTTGTCGAGTATCCAAAAATCAAACAGGTTTCGTTAGTATATTAGTTAATCCTATGATTCGTCAAAGGAATGTTCGAAATATCAAATTAAAAAAAAATAGCGCGTGTTCAAAGTGATTCTTGATTTTTGCGAAAAACAATAGGCATTCTCCAGTCATGAAATCGAAAGTGTACAACGAAAAAAAAATCCGACGATAAAATACTATATATTTAGGTCTAGAAAAAGCCCTAAGAGTTTGGTAACTGACTTTGAAAACGTACTGTCGACCAAAGAGCTTTTAAATATTAAGTGCACAACTTAGTTCGGTCCGTTTTCAAAAGATGGCTCCAGGTGCTATAAATGGTTGACGGCAACAGCTGATTTTTGCTGTATCGTGAAGTATCAACATCTCTTAACCAAATATCGTTTACAGACCTTTGAGTTTTGCGCATCAAGTCTAATTTTTACTGCGGTGAAAATGTCGAATTTCGTCCCAAATAAGCACCATTTGCGGGAAGTGTTGATTTTCTGTTTCAATTGGAAGAAAAGTGCAGCTGAAGCCCACCGAATGCTGGTCAAACCATCACGGGAGACTTCTACAGGCAACAATTGATCCATTTAACGAGAGCTATAGCCGAAAAACGTGAAGAATATGCGACCAGACACGAGTCCATAATCTTTCAACATGACAACGCTCGGCCTCACGTTGCTATTGTGACTAAAAACTATTTGGAAATTAGCGGGTGCGAAATTCTGGCTCACCCGCCTTGTAGCCCAGACGTTGCCCCTTCCGACTACCATTTGTTTCGATCGATGCAGAACACTTTGACTGGAATACACTTCACGTCACAACAGGGTATCATAAATTGGCTCGATTCATTCTTGGCTTCAAAATATTAACGCTTCTTCCGCGACGGAATTCATAAATTACCAGAAAGATGGGGAAAAGTAGTGGCTAGCGATGGACAATATTTTGATTAATCTATTAATTCATTTTATCATTCAAATAATTGCGTATTATAAGCAAAAAAATGGACCGAACTAAATTGTACACCCAATATGTGTCGAACACCGCTCCGAGGGTCCCGACGCGCGTTAACATAACAGCCAATAAATCTGTCAATTTTGCTCCGATTACCTTGAAATATTCAGGGTACATTTGGGTACCTACTGTCCACTTGGCACTACGGTACACTTGAGTACCTACAGGGTACATACTGCCAAAATGTATAGGCTCTGAAAAAAGTGATTTTTCGAATTTTACAACTAGGCTTAACCCCTTAAGCAATCTAGAGGAAAGTTAACTAGTCTGCTTCTATGTTCTTGCAGAAATAATATCGAAAATATTCGAAATCTGTATAAGATTAGGTGAAACCCATAGAGTGCCAATTTTACGTTCGACACAAAATAAGCACCATAGTGTTCACTCATCTTCATAGGTAACGACGACACGATTTTTGCTCAAGGGTGCTTAAAAAAACAGGCGGTTTGTAAAGCAATAAATTCGATCTGTTTTCTGCCAGTCATCGTTGTTCTCCAAAAGTGAGCGGTATAAAAGGGCGCGCAATGTCAAACCTTACGATTCAAGTCAGGAAACTCGTTGTCGGAGATGGAAAAAAGGTCTATCTAACAGGGGAATGGGAAGAAAATATAAATTAAGTGAAGGTGCAGCGAGGAAAAAAATGTGATAAATTCACCAAGCTTGGAGTAGTAACGGATAAGGACGGGCGTAGAAGAAAAAGAAAGACGAACTTATTCCACAATCGTAGAATTATCAGGAAAACGAAAAAATCCGATGATCACCAGCCGTGTAGTTCTAGAAAACACAGGGCTGAACATTTCTGATCGTACAGTGCGTAGAAGACAACGCGAAACAGGACTAAAAAATAGTTTTACACAGCGTCGAGCTTTGATTCGGAAAGCAAAAAAAAATCAAGCAGAAAAAAAGGTATCTGCAGTGATGAGATCACATTTGAGCTCGTCGATAATTGGCAGCGAACACGCGTGTGGTTGAAGCTCAGAGAACGGCTTCTTGATGGGGCTGTACGGATAACTGTTAAGGGGAGGTACCTGAGTAAACGGCGAGAAAAACAGGTAAACTTCGGGAATTTTTATCTCAAAAACTAATGTTTCGATTGGATCCGGGTTTTTTTATTGGAAAATATGTACATTGAGGTATGTTTAGGAATTTTTTAAAATAAATTCGTTGACTGGAAGCGATTCAAACGCGATTATCTCGAATCATAGTTTTCAAAGTCGGTGCCAGATGTATCTCGAAAACGGCTTGTCCGATTTTGTCCAAATTTGGATACAATATTCTTCGATAGTTTTTCTCGTTCGCCACGTAGGGCTTTTTTATTTGATTGAACCATTGCTTTTTACGCAATGTGTATGCGATCCAAAATCGTCGGAAATTGCGAACGAAAAACGAATGTTAAATTAAAACGGTCGCAATTCCGTCAAAAATGAAAATTTCAACAAAATCCTACGTGGCGAACGAGAAAAACTATCGAAGAATATTGTATCCGAATGTGGACAAAATCGGACAAGCCGTCTTCGAGATACATCTGGCACCGACTTTGAAAACTATGTTTCGAGATAATCGCGTTTGAATCGCTTCCAGTCAACGAATTTATTATAAAAAATTCCTAAACATACCTCAATGTACATATTTTCCAATAAAAAAACCCGGATCCAATCGAAACATTAGTTTTTGAGGTAAAAATTCCCGAAGTTTACCTTTTTTTTCGCCGTTTACTCAGGTACCTCCCCTTAAATTCGTATGAGGCGGCGTATTGGGGCTGTTTTGCGTGGTCAGGTATGAGAAATTTTGTTGAAATTGAAGATATTTAATTGATATTGTGAATGAAAAAATTGGAGGAACCTCTGCTGAAGATCGTTCTGTAGGATGACTTTATTTGCCAACGAGACGATGACGAGAAGCATACGGCTAGTAAAACAGTGGCTTTTTCGTTCATCGCAGATTGAAGTTTTGGAATGGCCAGCGCAATCGCCAAAATTAAGTCTCATAGAAAATCTTTGGTCGATTTTGGACCGAAAAGTTGACAAGGGCGAAGTGACGAATAAAAATAAACCTTTTGAGGGTTATTGCAAGCATGAAATTATATAGACGAGCAGCACGTTCCCAACTTTGTGGAAATCATGCCTTGACGTTTACAAGCTGTCATTCAAGTAGGAGTGGCCACACAAAGTATTACGTAAGAATATCGTATATTATATATTTACTGTTTTTGTCGCGTGCATACATTTTTTCGTCCAACGTAAAATTGGTACTCTACGGGTTTCACTCGATCTTACACGCTTTTCGAATACGTTCGATATCGTTTATACGAAAACATAGTAGCATACTTGGTAACTTTCCTCTATACTGCTTAACGCCTATTCTTTTTATCAATCTCATGTCGAGGAAGTCGGGGCAAGATGATAACGCTACGTTCGTGCTCAAATAAAACAATACATATACGAGTCAATCAACTTTAATTATTTTTTAAACTAATCAAAATTCATTAATCTTTTAATTGTGGAAGCAAAAAAATCAGTTTTTCTTATTTGTACCATACAATATATATTTTTTATTAAATTGTTTTTTTCCATCTTACCCCGTATGCAGGGCAAAATGAAACAGCGCTGCGATGATGATGGGACACGAATTATTGGCATCTTTCGCATATAAAAGCGATTTTATTTTCAATACCATCAATTTGATAAGCCAATCGTCTAAGTTCTGTAGGATTAGTCCGAATAATCTGGCTTCCATATCATTTTGATAATTGGTAAGTTCTTTTTCTTCGCCTGGGAGAAACACCGGTTGAAGAGGAACCAAATGCTTTACTAGTTCCATTTCACCCTTTCTAACGTAAATAGTGGTACGTTGTAAAATATTCCGGGTTTGCGATAGCTTGTATTCATCTTGCCCCATTAGACGGTTAACGCATTAACAAAAATCACGCAATAACCTTGAAAAATTCTGACAAACCGTTCTTATAATATTAATAATTAGTACTTTCATTGTGTTTACCTACCTGTCTCTAATCAATATCAGCAACTCAAATAAACTGAAACGATGTTAAACTTTACCAAAAAATTACATGGTTTTGTCAAAAAACCGATAAGGTAGATAGCCCAGTAATCGTCACCTTAAGCAGATCGCTTGACTTTGCAAATTTACATAGCTCAACTAGGAAAGTGAGTAAAAGTTATTCAAAATCGTTCTTAATCAGTTTTTTATTACGAAGAAGAAGTTCGTTGTGGAATTCCCGTGCCTGGTACAGTTTTCGAAAAAAATATTTCGTAAAGGTTATAAGATGCTATTGTACGAGTCATCGTCATGCGACCATGATAGTTGGTCTGGTAATCGCCATGGAAACGTCCCACTAATCGTCACATGTGTTCCAACTGCTTTGAGGCCTTATATACCTTTGAAAAAAATGGTTTTTTTTTTATCGACTTTAATCATGTATAAACATGCCAAAAATGTTATGCAAAAGTTATTTTAGGTGGATTTTTTTTGTTAAGACATGTAGAAAAATGTTTTTGAAGCTTTAAACGCGTTTTTCATGAAAAAATGTTTTAAAAATCGGATGGACTCTTAGGTCCTACGTTTTTTGACCGATTGACTTCAAATCTCAACTATAACTTCTTAGATACATTTTACAGCGTTGTACACACGATTTTTACAATCGACTAACAATTGCGGTTTTTGGCAAAGAACAAAGACCGTTGTTTCAGTCGAAAATGCGACTTTTTTAAAAATGGGGCCAAATGTACAAAAATAAATATTTTTTATATTTATTATTACGCACTCGGTCACAAACTTTACAATTTTTATTAAAACAATTGACAAAGAGTTTGAAACATAAATTTCTCTTCCACACAACTTTAATAATTTAAAAAACGAAACTAATTATTCCCTATTACGTCAGAATTATAACTTGCATTTATTTTTAGTCATTATAAACGACTATTTTTTCATAAAATAATTTTTAATATTATTTCGCTCGAGTGGTGTTCACCTGTGTTCAAGACGTACTCAGTTATCGACATGGTCACGACCCAGTAATCGACAACATTTATTTACATGTATATCTTTTTACTATCGCGTATATGTGTATGACGATCACTGGTCCATGGATCCTTCAGACAATGCTAATTACGGACCCAATATTTTTTTTCTGATTTTCTATAAACTAATATTCGATTCGTAAGATTCTTTTTTTGCTAACATTGTCCCAGTTGTCGACAACCCGGCGATTAATCGGCAGAGTGTTTATGTTACTGAGCCGGTAATCCTCATATATGAAAACTCGTTGAAATTAACATAAAACTATAATTTTTTATGCCGAACGCAAAAGCAAGATCCTTGTTAATCACTTGAAGGAAAACTTACTTCACGCAAGTCCACAGGCATTCTCAAATCACCCGAGATGTGACATGGTTCACGTTAAGGGAGACTTTGTCCTTGAAATTTTCAAAAAATCTATTTTTTTTTATTACGGATTCTTAATCTACATGTAAGTAGAAATAAATCTGTCGAAGCGTTTCCCGGATTTCGAACGTTTACGATATTCTAAACGCGTTTGAAGTTGACACCGTCAGCGCGCTCTGACCGTCTCAGCGGGGCGCCCGGCTAGCTGGGTGAATTTTAGTGACACTGTTCTGAAGGCCATCGAGCCAATTTACGAAGACTTGTCGTCGGACGATTTGCTCGAAAGATGTTTGGGTGCTCATACTCAAAACAGTAATGAGTCACTTAATAATATGATTTGGATGCGTGCGCCCAAACATCTTCATTCCGGCGCAGATGTGGTCAATATTGCCACGGAATTAGCAGTGATCATCTTCAACGAAGGTGAGGAATCATTGTTAATTGCCATGGATCTCATGAGCGTCCGGATTGGCACATTCGCCGAGAGCTGGGTCTATGCACGGGACAAAGCAAGGATCGAGCGCGCGGAGAGGCAGGTGACCGACGCAGCAAAAAAGGCCCGGATTGAGCAGCGGGAGATGTTAGCGGCTCAACATGAGCAGCTAGAAGAAGAGGAGGGATGCCTCTATGGACCAGGCATTGCCGATTAGCGGTAATTATAAACACATTTGTGTAAACACATTACAAAACTTTAAACGCGTTTTTCTCGAAAACACGTTTTTAAAAATGGCTGACATTCTCCTGACCGCTGTAATTAACATATCGACCTGAAATTTGGAGAACATACTCAGAAAATATGTCTTCACGGAATGACGGATCGTTTTTTCGATAGATAGATTTTTGCATTTATTATTTATCTTTTTATGCAAAAAAAACGCGAAAATTCGATTTTTTTTTAAATTGCCGCCATTTTCCGAAATTTGTACTAAACGAAAAACCCATCCGTCATTCCATGACCAAAGCGTCACAGATTGATAATATGCTTTGAATTTGTGTTTCAGATCAACAAAGAGGGGGCAGTGATGTCAGCCGTTTACCTCCCGCGATTTGAGGACCTGTTTTCGCGGATCTGCAACGGCCGCCATTTTGATTTTTTTTTTTTCAAAAAAAATTTTTTTTATCGTTCTGTATATCATGAATAAAAGCAAGAAAAAAACCGCATTCAAAAAGCTTTACTCGTTTCCTTTAAAAAAATAAAATGTAAACACCTGAAATATGGCACTCCAAAGATAAAGTCTCCCTTAACCTCCTAATGAAGGATTCGGCCGAAATGACAGCTAGACGTCGTAGCGGAATATATTTAATTCGATTATTCTTGAATACGTATACTTACGGATGTGAAAATGTAATACAACACATTAAATACCTCCTGGGAGCTAATATAGCACAGATCTGAACGAAGGAATGAGTTTTTCGTAAACGCGACGATCACTAGGACCCTGATGGCCACTGGGCCGTCTACCTTATTGTTTTCTCACTCGAGACGCGTGCTTCCGCCACAGTTGATACTTTCACACTCATTCACCTAACCGCCACCCCTCCAAGCTCCAATGGGAGCATTGTGATCGCACACACTGTTTAGTGGCTACCCTTATGATTCATCTCACCCCGCGTATTCATCTTGCCCCGAGTTCCCCTACATATTAGCACAAATATTAAAATTACGCCGATGCGTACGTTTTTTTTGTCCAGTACTGTATATGCGGCAAGGTCCTTTTCGGAAAATTTGACTTGAAGGGCGGACTTTATGCGGGCTGATCGCCACCAGATGCAACGTCATGTGAACTCCAACGTGTTCAAAATGATCTTTGGACAATTGGAAGCATGTTTATATGTAAAGATTATTTTGAAGACCACCCCACCGGCGATCAACGAGTCGCTTTTGGAAAATTTTAAGGATCGTTCTCTAAACAACCGGATGGGCTGATAGCCAACAGTAGATAGACATAACCGGGTGAAAATGTCCTGCAGCGATATTTATATGTGGAGTGTGGAAAAACATAGCTATGACAACAGCGAATAACAATTAATCGTAATCCTAACTGTGCATGTGTGCACGTGTATGTAAATACGTTTTACCAATGTCATACAATTGTAGTTCCTGTCTATGGATAACCATTTGTCACGCGGAAATTGAGCTGGTGGGGTTAGAATAGGATACCGAAACAATGTCTATCATTTTTGGAAATTTCGTTTGGCCATCTGCCTGTTAAGGGATCTGCATAAGCTTGATATTTGAACAATACGATTTTTTATTGCATAGTTTTGGAGCTTAAGGGTCTTAACTTTGATTTGTAGCGTAGATTTCGTAAAAATTCCAACAACTGACCGACTTATGACGCCTTTTGACAACCAGCCCGCAGCGCTTTACTCTTTTTTATTTTGCTTTTGATTCGGAACTATGTTTCATGAAGCGGTGTAAGTCGTATATCAAAATCTATCCGTCCGATTCACTCTAAATTCGAACAGAATATAGTTTATAACATTTTTTATTGCATGACCGGATGATTTTTTATCTGTTTATCCATTTGTTCTCAACAATTTATTGAAGTTGTGTTTTTTTTGTAAAAAAATCCGGTTTTTTTCTATGCCTTACAATTTTTGTAATTTTCAACATTTCAAAAAAGTATCCGGGGTACGAAAGTTTTATTGTGATACGGAAAGTACATTTTTTCTATTTCAGATCATGGTAGTTGCCAGAACCACCTACTCCAATAATAATTTTATCGTTTATCAATATTTTACAACAAAAAAACTCTAACTTGGTAAGACTCTGTATTAAAGGGTCTTCTTACTTTATACGCTGAAAAAGGCTATTTTCATTATGTTTTTGATAGGTTTATATTATAGATATTGATATAAAAGTTGCTACACTTAATAAATACACTTCCGAAACACTTTTACAAGAATGTTTAAATGTATTTATGTAACCCAAACAAACTTTAAACGCGTTTTTCTCGGAACAACGTTTTTCGCCGGCTTGTTGATAAAATCTTCGAAACTACTGAACCGATCCTTATGAAATTTAACCACATATTCTTTACAACTATAGATACAGCAAATACCAAGGATTTTTTTGAATTTTGATTTTTACTATTTTTTGCCAAAAACGGTAGAAAAACACGTTTTTTTTTTGTTCTTTCGAAAAATGTCCGCCATTTTGTAATTTTTGCATATATAAAAAAATGTATGATATGCGCTATAGCCATTAACATACTGAATCTAAAACCGTTTGATTTTTTTGTTTCGGATGATCCGTCTCCGACATTTCGTCAACAGCGCCGACCTACAATTTTTTGGACATTTTTTTAACTAGCATTATCGTCTATAAGTAGTGACTTGAAAAAATAATGTTTTAAAAATGTATTTCGAAAGTGTATATATTAAGGGGCCAGTCCACTTTG
The DNA here is from genome assembly GCA_963210295.1 of Ophion ellenae. Classification (NCBI taxonomy): domain Eukaryota; kingdom Metazoa; phylum Arthropoda; class Insecta; order Hymenoptera; family Ichneumonidae; genus Ophion; species Ophion ellenae. Next base: position 46,725,805 of record OY723386.1, on the reverse strand, counting down.
AAAATTTCAAAAAATCGAAAGCAAGGAAGACTTGAAGAAATCGACGATGATGAGCGATCAGAAGGAATTTTATACAGTGCGGATTGAGTTTAGGTAAGAGTTTTTCATAGTATAAACTCCAAACGCGTTTTTCTCGAAACAACGCTTTCAAAATCTAGCTCCATCGTATCTCCAAAACTAAAAAACCGATTCTCTTGAAATTTGAACCACATATTGTAAACATGATTCGCAATAAGATGACCCTCGATGGTTTCAAAATTTTCATTTTTACTCTTTTTTGCGAAATACTGCGAAAAACGCGTTTTTTTTTACTTTTTCCGTTTTTCATCTGCAATTTTTTTATTTTTTGATAAAACTTTATATCCGAGGGTCATTTTGTAGCTGGTGTCATACTGAATCTAATGGACTTTGATTGTTTTGTTTCAGACAAGCCGTTGCCGAGTTGTGATGGAGCTACCTAGCCCGCCCATTTTTGAGGCGTTACGTTAAACTATAGTTTTTGTACTTAAAAAAGAATAAAAATGAATTAAACTTTTTTTAAATGTATTTCAAGACTTTATTTATTAAGGCCAACAACTTTTATATTCATATATTTTATAAAATCCTCAAAAAAAATCGCCAAAATAGCCTTTATTTCGTGGCTCCAAAGTGGACTGGCCCCTTAAGTGTAACAACTTTTATATCAATATCTATAATATAAACCTCTCCGAAAAATTCACGAAAATAGCCTTTTTAGCGTCTAAAGTAAGAAGACCCCTTAATAATGTGTCAAATCCCGCTCTCGTGATTCCGATACTCCCATCGTAAAATAGATTGAAAATCGACATGTTTTTTGGGTCCCAAGCTTCTGCAGGACAGTCAAGGCAATGTTGGCATGGAAATGGTTGAAACCTTTTTCCTGAAACCTTGAGATACAAAAATAAACGCTTCCGGCATTTCCTTGCCCTTTGTTTCATCTGAATCCGACAAGAGAAATAATTGTAACAACGTCTCGTAATAATTCATCATAGCGCGAACATGTACAAATTTATTTGGCCTGTGAAGTTTCTCGGAAGTACGAAGCATATTTGCGAGATATTTGCCAGGAAACAATTTTATTTACTTGCTCTGTTGCTAAAAGTGTACATACACACACACACACACACACACACACACACATATATATATATATATACAGTATATATACACTCATTTAAATATGCATACGTTCCACTGTACGGTTATGATGGGAAACTTTTCTGTGCAGTGTACATCGTATTTTTATACGATTGTGGCCAATTTTCAGGGGAACGTCGAGAGCCAAATGTCGTTCGTTGGTCTGTTCTCGTTTTTTTTCCCCTGGACTCTGTTCTGCGTGTGCTGGAGACTTTCGACAAAGCTCGCGGGCACGAAAGTGTCGTCCCTCGAACAGCAGAGCGAATTTCTCGTGAAATTATTTCACCCAAACTATCGCTATTGCTTTTTTCTCCAGCAAGAAATATATACACAGTGAAAATGTATATAGATGTAAAAAAAGAATGAAATTCCGAGCTATTCGTGCGCGAGCGAAGCGAACACTCGTTATTGCGGTGCTCTCTGTATCTCTCTCTCTCTTGCTCCATTCGGGGTGCCGCGATTAAAATCCAGCAGGAAAAACGCGCGTGGATTCGCCGGAGGCGCGAGAGGACATCCGATGGAAAATAAAGGAGAAAAAATGAAAAAGAGAAGAATAACGTAGAATGCAGGGACAATAATGAAAGGAACCGAATATAACGAAAAAAAAAAAATAGTGAATGTTGGATATACAAGTATAGAAGTGATGCGAGCGCATTATTACGAAAGAGAGAAAAATGCACGCCATATGAAGTCGAGCAAGGCCGGAATTCCGGTGCTCGAGGGGGGGTGGGGGGGATCCCCCCCCCCCCTCATCGCCCGTCGGTTTCTTGGAAACAAAAAATCCAAGCCAAAAAAGCAACTTTGCTTCGAGATGTATAATAATTAGCGAAAAAATTGCACTCGTAAAATTACGAGTCTGCAAATTTACCCACACACTGCAAAAAGTCGACGACGCCATGAGGGATAAAAGATCGAGTAAGATCATAGCAGAGTAGTTTTTTTCGATCCTTTGAATAAGAGAGATTTTAATGAAGTTTGACAGTGGATCTCGGACGAGCGAGACTCCATCGATATCGCATATCGAAAAGCTCGAAATTGCAAGAGAGCGAGACAGAGACGGACAAAAAAAAAGAAAAAAAAACGTCGAATCGTGCCGTGAAACTAAGAGATATTAAAAATCTTGAATAATGCAAGATAACCAAAGGGATGTCGCGACAGAGTAGAGGGTTACGAAAAAAGATACGATATAGCTTTTTGCAGATTTCTCGCTGTCCTTTATACACGAGTAATCACTTCAAAGTTTCATTCCACGCGGAATATATTATAATTGGACGTATACAGACGAGGAGTTGGCACGAATTCAATAATCAGCCTACTGATTGCCGCTATTGTCCATTTGCGCAAAACTATCCGTATGGAAATAAAAACGAGCCTCGGCCATCGAAGGATGGGAGTAGAGCGTTAAGCCGAAATATAAAAAAGTGTAGGCAGGATATCCTGCACTTTTTCATCACTTCGGTCCGTTTACGAGTTGTTTTTTTTTTGGCCAAAATGAGCGTTCCCATTTCGCACGATCTCTCGTGACTCTTTTTCATCCCGTATAACCGCGTTTGCTTCTACGTCCTTTCCCACGTATACGTGCGCAATGAGAATATAGCACTGAGGCTGATGAAATCTACCGAATTGGGGCAATCTGGCCGATATCAACTATCCGCTTTTTTACTAATACGTACAATGGGTAAAAAAAGTTTTTATACGCTTCGCTTTTCTGAAATGACGCTTTGAAAAAAAATCATTTTTAATCATTTCATTCGATAGCTTATTTCGAATATCGATATTGTAAAATAACATATTAATATAAATAATGTATGATAATGGAATTCTCCACCAAAAAAATAATAGAAAATTCAGAGATTTACAAATTCATGAATGATCCACTATATTTATGGCATTATGGTACATTAACAATGTCGAAGTTTGCATTTGTTCGAGCACAATGAAAAACCATTTTCGAGGGATTTGCGTAAACTTGGAATTTTATAAATACGATTTGTGTTGCGGAGTTCCATTGCCTAGAGTCTTGACTTCAATTTGCAACAAAGGTTTCGTAAAACTTTCAACAATTGACCGAGTCGTGACAACTTTTGTGAACACTCGGATTGCCCACTGCGCCATGGCGCACCGCCTCGCTACAATTTACCTTTTTTTTGGCCTTTTTCTCGAAATTCTATTTCATAAAACCATGTAAGTCGAATCTCAAAATGTATAGCGATAAAATAGTCCAGTACACTTTAAATTCGGATGGAGCATAGATTATAACATTTTCTGTCGAATGGCCATTTTTTTTTATACACCTATCGATTTTTTAATAAGAAATTATTGATGCTGCTTTTTTCGGTCAACCATTGAACTTTTTTCTACAGCTTGTCATTTTGGTCATTTTTTAAATTTCAGAAAAGTATCTGGTCATCTGGAAATTTTATTATCATACTAAAAGTACATTTTTCATTACATTAATTAATTTATTATTATTTTTTACACCGATTGTCCATACAGAAACTGCGGCACTTCAGTTAAATAACAATAACTTAATTGTTTATCAATATTGTTCAATTTAAAAAACCCTAAATTTGGTAAGAGTACGTATTAATTATGTATAAATTCCCAATATCATCATTGCAATACTCCCCCCATAAAAAAATATTGAAAATCGACGGTTTTTTTGGGTCTCAAGCTTATGCAGACTCGTTAACGGAGGCCGGAAATCTTCCAGGATAAAATCTGCTTTTTTTAATTGCAAAGCCCGAGTGCCCAATTTGTAGCTCGGTCAATATATATCCTTGTGACTATTAATTATTAATTAAATTTAATTGGCTGCCATGCCTCTAGAAATATTGCATCAAAAAAACATTAAATACAATAAAAAGTCGACGTCCAATTCAATATCCAAATGACGCGGATTGAGCGACAATGCCCTCGTCAAAAAATCCTCATCAATCGTAGCCTCGATGAAAAAAATTGAAAAAAAAATTCAATGCCCATTTGATAATTCTGCAATTTACGTACATCATTATGATCCCTGGTTATTCCGAGTCGCATGTTCACAGTCGATGCTCGATAGCCTCGTCACGTGTAGCCAGCCTGTCAGCTCGATTGATATGTCCGTCTAATTCTTCTTATCCGCTCCTGTCTCCCTACCTTGTCTCCCCAATCAACAATTTCCTCTTTCTCTCCCGACGTTTTCCAATCGTTTCCCGTTCACCGTACGCGTATCGGAACGAAAAACAAGCCGAGCTTTTCGATCGGAGGCGATAGAAAAGAGAAAAAAATACTTCACAAACACGTTGCTCCGACGAGAAGGACGAAATATGGCATTCAGGATAATCGCTAATCTCTCAACCGCAACAAATTCGACACTCGTACGTTTTTTCGTTGAACTTTCACGTGCGACTTGACCATGCTCTCGAGTTATCGAATTTCCGTCCCATTGAAAATCCGGCAAGTCAAACAACCACAAAACTCAAAGTGCCTCTGGATAAACTTGTCTGTCCTCTCTCTCTGTTTCGCTTTTCCGCTTCCTCACTCGCCCTCTCTCTCACTCTCTCTCTCTCTCTCTCTGTCCGTCCTCCCTCGCTCGCTCTCGTGTGACACCTGCTCCGTGGAAATCGCGCGGAGAACTAACACCTAAGAGAGGACGCGGTCCACAGCATCCCTCAGCATCCGCCGCTCGCCGAGTGGAGCCGAGCACGCGCGAAATTCCACCCCTTTTGGGGTAGCTCACCGGCGGGGGTGGATTCTCCTCTGTACTTCCCATCCTCTCTTCACCGTTTTTAGCCCCTCGCTTTCTCTGTTTCTCACTATCTCCCTTTCTCTCTTTTCCCATGCCCTCTTCGTACTCACCCCCCCCCCCCCTCCTCTTCTCTCGCTGGACGCTAAATTCACCCCCGCAGTCGCTGACGCACGTCATCTAGCCAAGGCGCGTATAGCCCTTTGCACTCTTCCACCCTTTGCCACTTCCCCTCCATTGCCACCCGCGCTCACTTTTAACCCCCGTGTTCACTCCACCCTCCCCTCGCCGCCACTATTTCGCTTATTTTTCTCACGCTGCCTGGCGTCTCTGGGTATAAGCCGCGACGGAGCTTCGCGACTCTCTTTCACTCTATATATTAATATATGTATATATATATGACCAATGGGAAGTTCTCTCACCCGATCCGCGAGTGCAAAAAGAGTGTCAAGGGATGAAGCGCCCGCGCCACGTCACAGTTCACCGCGACGAAACCTTTACTCCACTGTCGTCCCGTCGCTTTTATTTTATTTTTCTCGCTCTCCATTCCTAAGGTTTTCCCTGGCACTTTCAGAGCTGTCCGTGGACGCGCACGGAGCGGCAATAATCGCCCGAATCACTTTCATCACGCGGACGGTGTTGGCCTGGAATTGCGCGGCCTGCTTTCGTCGTTTCCTCGTTGAGTCTTTTTGCGGCTGAATATCACCCTTTGCAGCTCCGCATTTTTAAGTGCGATAATGAAGAGGAAAAAAAATAAGGAGCGCGTGTCGTACTTTGCATTGGTGCTTTACCGATTGAGTAGAAAATTAATTTGAGCACTTTTTTATTGGCTCGAATGATGTATAAACGCCACAAGAATGGTAGGGTAGACTGGGTACGGTTGAAACACTGCGAATATTCATGAAAATATGAATGGTGGGGAGAGGGGTACAAGGGAAAAGACGCACTTGCAAGCCTCAACACGCTTGGCAGTGCTACGCGCCACTTCCCAAATAGGGTTTTACAATCGGCACAGTAATGGCCCACGACTGGTTGCCAGAGAAAAAACGATGGCGCGGTAATGGTTTTGTTAACGGGCCAGATCCGCACCATGCATGGTTGTTAATGGTAAACCATGAATGGCTGCTAAGACTTGGCCAAATATCATACGCCCATATTGGCCCAGCAACGGCTGTCGGATCTTCGGCCGGAAATGAAAAACAAAAAATTCACAAATTATGAGTGTAAAAATTCTAGTAGTATCTTTTTTGTTTTCTTATGCTTTAGTTATGCCCATGTACATAGAATAATTGCATTAAAAACGCTTTCTGCATTGTTCAAGTTTTTACCTATCATCGGGATCGAACCTACGTCTTTCGTTCTAGTGTCGAGCGCTCTACCCACTTAGCCATCCTAACACTTACAGAATCCATCGTTTGTTCGTTCCTTACTTTTATGCCGATAATTTTATTCGTGACATTAAAGTTTACCGACAATTTTTTTAGGCCATTTAGGCTGTGAAAATAACTCGCTCGTTTTGGGTGAAGTTCCGAAAAGCATACTCCTCTGATCGAGCTGAAATTTTGAACCGAACTTCCTCTCATTATCCTAAGAGAAAGCCTTAACGGATTTTTGACGACTAGCAATAGTTTTCGATATATCGCATTGTAAAGTTTATTATTTCACGCCATACGAGTATATCTATATATCCGATAGATACCCCCCACTCCTCCGGCCGCGCTGCTTCCTGGCAAACAGTGCTCGCCCGTACGTGCATATCACTTGCCATGTGGGATGGGTTTGTTTGGGTTTATTTAATATAGTAGAAGCGCATTACAATAAATAACTTTCAATATACGATACATCGAAAACTATTGCTAGTCGCCGATATCCTTTAAAAGGTTCTCTTAAAATATTGAAAAGAAGGTCTGTGCAAAATTTCAGCTTCATCAGTGGGATATGCTTTTCGAAACCTTATCCTTTGTTTTTAGGTATTACAGTTTAACGACCTGCATCTGCAAAACGCCCAAAAACAAACCATCAATGGCTGGAATAGATCTGGCAAGCCGTTTATCCGCCTACGATACCCCAATGCTGATCGCCATATTAACGGTGCGATGGTATTGGCCCACTAATGGCTGGCATAGATCTGGCAAGCCGTTCATCCGCGTACAGTCCGCTATTAGCAAACCGTTTAATGGCTGAATCCTGGCATTTTTGTTACGACAGGCGACTCTATATGAGTTCCCACTCGCAAAGGGGCTCATTGAGTTTTTTCGTTCAAAAGTAAGTAGGGAAATGTAAGGTACAGTGTGTCACTTTTGTCTAACGAATTTTTACTCTAATCAAGGTAGTCTGATTAGAAAAAAAGGTCATAATCGATTTTATAGACCTTTGGGCGTACAATGAATATCCCATATTTTTTGAGAAAAGATTAAAAATACCAAAATAATGGGATTGAAAAAGATTTTCGGCTTGGCTTATTGTGCCCCATGGGTGGGGTACAATGTGTCAACTACTGCGAAACGTAGGGTACAATGAGGCGGCTGAAACTCTTATATTTTTCTGACATAGATAACAGATTTTTATACTTAACAGTACGAACCCATACAAAATCAGTATATCAGTATTAGTATAAAATCAGTAATATCACAGGAACATCTTATTTTTACAAATAGCACGTCGTTGACAGCGGCCCTTGTTGACAGGCAGTCGGGGCATTGTGTCCCACATCTCGGTGATACATTGTACCCCACTAGTTAAGTATTTGATTACTGATGAAAATAACTACTAATGAAACTACGAATGAAAAAACACAAGTCGTTGAGCTTATCATGAATAATAAAACTATCGATTAGGACCGGAAACCCGAGCCGCTACAGAAAGTTACGTTATATTCAACGTTGTTCCGGCAAGCGAAATATTTTTTTCCAAGCCTCAAATCAATTTTTAATTTTCAATGATTCTTTGTGAGCGGCTATCGACTTTGTTTTAGGCCTGACGAAGCCACATATAAATCGCCGTCCAACACAAAAAAACCCAGACGGTGAGAGTTGCAATTTGGAGTCGTTTAGTCCAGGGGTGGTACAACAAATATATTGGAATGTTGAATAAAGTCTCGCTGTTTTTTTTTCGGGAAAATTAATGCTGTTCTTCAAAAAGTCATTCCTAATGCTTTCAAACGTTTCGAAACTGTTGGGTAATCAACTCCTAATGATTCTACAAGTTCAGCTAGTGTCCGGCATGAGTCTTCATGAAGTAATGCCTCCCATTTAACACATCAAAATTAATATTTTTTGAAGCATCTAAACGAATCTCTGCATGTTGCTTCCGACAAGGTATGGTCGCCGTAAGTCTCAACAAGAATTCTGCGTGCTTCAGCTGCAAATTGTTTTTTCTTGTTTAATATTATACGATTCTATTAATGGTAGCAAAATAAGTTAGGCGGTTGATGCAAGGACGGGGGAATCCACCCCTCCTGTGTCAGCAAGGCTATCCAATTCCTCTTCTCGTTCTTCCACTCCAGACAGCAGTGGACTTGTTGAATATCGCAAATGTGGCGATACCTCCTATTAGTACTCGCGTTGCAATGGTCCTAAGGTCTACTTTCCGTATGGCCCTTAGACGAAGCAGTCCTGAAGCTGATTCCTTACTCCAAATGCCTCTTCATGATAAGGTGATGGAGGAGAAGCTGACCTCAAGAGCCCCCATTTCTTTGACAGCGTCCGTGATCCCTTGGTTGTCGCCGTAGTAGTTCTTATTCCGCCGATGCGCCGCGTCCAGCTCAGATTGTTCCCCAACAACCTGCGCGTCGATAACCATGCCTTTGCCATTTTTAATTGCGACTATATCAGGCTTCCTATTACCATCTACATTAGCGATGACTGGTTCATTCGACACCGTCCATCCTTTCTCCACTAGGCCCCGGCTAACGTAATCGACTACAGCATTGTGACGGTGTACTCGCGGGCCGTGTGTCCTGTGGCATATCTGCAAGACATGGTTGGTGGTCTCAATGTAGGCGCAACCAGCTCGAAAACTCCTATCTCCTCTTCTTCCTCGTCCAACTCTGGATCGGGTCGGCATGGCGTTGATACGCAGCCGAACTAGATTGACAAAGTCCCGTCCAGATAGAAACGCAGTACCGTCGCTTGTCCATGCGTGCTGTCCCGGTACCCCGGAAGATATCCGAAGAGCAGCACCATCGACAGATTTATATAGCCGTTCGGCCCAGGACATCTGAAGGTCTTGAGCTTTGGCGATGTTAATGCCATCGGTCTGGAGGCGTCTTTCAGTACTGGTGATCTCCTTTTGTCGGAAGAGTGATCGCTCAACCGCACCAACGTCAAGTTGATTGAGGCGTTGGTACCTGAGGAGAGGACCAAGCCATCTTACCGAGGGTATCCCCAAGCCTCCGTCAAAGACAGAGGCATGGAAATAGGCGTTTGGAACGTCGTGTGGCAAACTCAGCCACTTACGAATTGCTCCACGAGCGGTACGGTCCATCCTGTTGAGGATTCCGATGTGGACCTTACCAAGTGCCAGTAGATAGTATAACTTCGGTAGGACGTATACACGGAGTGCAAAGAGCCGTTGTTGCGGGTTCAATGGAGCGCTAGTGAGTTTCGCAAGATGTTCCTGGATCAGCTTGTTTGGCATAATTGTCATTCGTCCTTCTGGGGTGAAGGGTATGCCCAGATATTTAAAACTGTGCGTGCGTTTCAAGGCTGTTACTTCACGTTCGTTAATCCGGAAAATGCAATCTTTATCAACCACGACGCGTTTCTCTCTTGGTACAGTGCGAAGCGCAACTGTAACACATTTTTCAGCATTGGTCGATAGACCACATTGTGCCAGAAATCGGGTTGTAATAGAGAGGCTGTCCTGCAGGTCATTCTCAGTGGTACCAAGCGGGATAATGTCGTCGGCGAATGCCATTGCACTAATGGTTGTGCCATCGATGTTTGTTCCGGTCCTAGGCGGGAGCTTCTTCAATAGCCGATCGATGACTAGATTGAATAATGTGGGTGATAGGGGATCGCCCTGTTTCACACCACATTTTGGTTTGATTTGCTCAGAGAGGTGATTACCGTATCGTAGTCTTGTTGAGCTGTTGTTATACAATGCTCGCACATATTCGATGGCAGGTGGGGGAGCACCGCGTATCTTTAAAGTCTGCATGATGGTATTATGTGATACGGAGTCGAAAGCCTTAGCAACGTCAATCGATGCCATGTACAGAGGTCTCACTCGTTCATGGTGAAAACGTAGGATGAAGTCGAGCAGGAAAGTACTTTCAGCGCAGCCGTCAAAAGTCTGGAATGCCCGTTGCCGCGGATCCAGAGGAATCGCCTTGGTAATGCGTGCGGCTAGTATTTTGTGGAAGGCTCGAAGGAGGATGGATGACACCGTTATTGGACGGTATTCACCCGGCTCAGTTGCTTCGGCCTTCTTAGGAATCAGTGTGGAAGTTGAAATTCCTATATGTTCTGATATCTTATCGCATTGCATAAGCAGGTTGAAATTCTGACTAGAATTTCACCCGGTATTCCTTTGCAAATACCAAGGTCAATGCCATCAGGTCCGGCTGCTGTGCCCCCATTGAAGTGGACTTTTTGGACTTTTTCAGGCCGAATCGGCGACCAGATCTCAGTTTCCTCCTCTTCTGGCTGCTCATCCTCGGGTTCACAGGTTATGTTCCGCTGCATCAGGGCAGTCCAGAAGGGGTCCATCATGCTTGGTGGTGGTGGATTTGGTGGTTCGCCATCGAGGATCTGACCAATACACCTGCTGCGGTTATTCTTCCACAGTGATTGTGCGTGAGCGTACGCAGCACGCCGAGCTTTCCGTTTGGTGAGTACTTGGGTGGGTTCCTCTTGGGAAGGCTCACCCGATCTCACTTGGGCCGGTGGAAGGATTTGCCTTAGATATAACGATAATTCGCCATATAATGTCTCCGTGCTCCATCGTCCAGCATTTTCGCATATCCTGTCGAGAATGGGAGGTCGAGTGTGCAGGCTTCACTTTGTCCCCATGAAGAGGGCCGGTGTAAGCTTTTTGGAGTCTGTTGATCGAGTCGCTGGTGGATTTTTCGTTCGACAGGTCTTCGTGGAATATGCGCCTGAGATTGTGTTCTTGTTGAAAGGAAATTTGATAGGAAAAGTCGATGTCTGACGGTGCTGCTAGGGTGCATATTTTTTGCTGTTAACTTATGATGGCAAATGAGGGCACTGGGAATAACCGAGAGAAGAAACCCCCTGCACATTCGCTAGGATGTAACAATCCTTTCACTTTGGACCGCCGCCATTTTTTCAAAAATCAACATTTTGGAAAGAATGGCTTTTTAAAATGGAAAAATTTTGATTTTTCAATTCCGGATTATTTGTGTGCGCGAAGTGCACACCGTGACGGACGTTTTTCAAACAGCGGTCTGCACGAACCACATATTTCTACCACATTTATCAATATTTATCGATAAAAAAATTCTAAAACGTAACTGATACTCTTCAACGTCAAAAAAAAAGTGAGAACCTGCACACGTTTTTCCAGGAAATGCACGAAAATTCCTCTTTTTTCCGGCCTCGAGCTGTAACCCCTCAAGAGCTTTCGTAGCGGCTTTGAAACTCAATAACGACGTTGCTCCCAGAAATCGTAAAAATGAATGTTTCGGCGAATGACTACTGGAGAAGCTAGTCGTAAAATGAGCTAATGGACGTTGTCAGTGAAAAAATGTATTTGCATAGTGGGCCACGCGTTATTTGCAGTCGCGTTACGATTTATGGACAACAACGATGAACTTCCACGATGGTGCGTTCTGATCGGATCGATCGACCGAACGAAGCGTGTACAAATATTCGTTTTATTTTCGAGCGCAGACCGGAAGTAGAATTGTGCTTGAACGTAGTGCGGATAGCGAAAAAGTTTGCGTTATCAGAGTCGATGCTTTCTCAAACAACGTGAACAGGATCGAAGATAGGCGGAGGTGCTGCGCGCTTGGTCTCCGATACTCTTGGTTCTCGTAAAGTGAATGCAAATTAATTTTACCTCTCGAAGGGACGATGATAGGTTGAAGGGCTCGACGTCGAGACAAAGTTTTGTCGCTTCGTATCTGCACACTGTATCTCTCTCTCTCTCTCTCTCTCTCTCTGTCTCTCTCTCCCTGCATTCTCAATTATCGATTTTTGCATAAAAATTCACAAAAGCGGCGGCCGTCTTTGCCGTTCGCATTCGCGCACAAAGTCAACGACGGCGCGAGAGACTGCGGGGATGAGACGCGACGTCTCGTCGGCAAATATAACGACTGTACAATTACCGCGCGAGTCTACGGCCTCCCCCGCAGGGAGTGAATCTCCGCGGTGGGAGTGCATCGGCGAAAATCCTGCATACCGATTGTCTGGAAAGAAACGCATGAAAAAAGAAGCGAGAGGAAACGACGGAGAAGAAAGAATCTCCAGAGGCAGAGGGAGAGGACGCGACTTCGCGGGAGGGACTATTGAAACGAAGGAAAGGAACACCAGCGGTCCGAGATGCACAATACTGATGCGGATCGTTTGAACGAAAAGAGAAAAGGCTTTAAAAAAACAAGAGACTTCAGGAGTCGTTCAGACGATTTTACTTTTTGAACTCGGTACATCGACCTGTTGACTACTCGAGGAGAAATCCGTGTGGGTCTGGGCCAAAGAATAAGAGAGAGAGGACAATCGATGTAAGAATTTTACTCCGCACTGTAGTAGGAGCTTTCAGCGTTTTCTCTCGCTCGCTCGAACTTTCACCGGCACAGACGCGTCGGAAGTGAATTTCAAAGAATATAATCCTGTGAGGGAGAGATATACCCGAGTAGAAATATTGTCAGGCTGGCCTGACATTTGATCCGGGCCTGATCATGCTGTAGTACGGAGGCCTTACTTACGGTGTGCCTTGATTTGCCTGATCCGGCTGGTTTCAGGCGACAGTCAGGCAGCCCGATTTACGGTTGACCAGTTGCCTGAGTCAGCTAATTTCAGACGGTAGTCCGGCAAACGGCGTTACGGCTTGCATAAATTCGCTTTATCAGGCTACCTTCAGGCGATGGTCAGGCAACTGGACTTACGGCTTACGTCAATTCGCCTGATCCCGCTAGATTCACGCAATCATCGAGTAACTGGACCTATACAGGGTGTCCCAGAAGTGATGGTAGTCCCTGAAATGGGGGGTTGGGGACGAAATTCTGAGTCAATTGATATAAGTATGTATGGGCCTCATATCAAACTCTGAATTATTATTAAGGGGCTATACCAGTGTGACACCTTCAAAAAATCGATTTTTTTGTTGCCTTTTTCCGACAGTTTATACTTTCAAGAATATCCTGTAAAAATTTCAAGGCCGGATCTCTAATCATTTTATCTTGCAAAAATCGATAGTTAAATGTTTAAGGTAGTTCCTCTGCGAAAATCTCAACCAAAAGTTTACATACTATGTTCATGTTTAAAAGATTGATAATTGGTTCAATTAGTAATGAATAAAATTAAAAACTACGCAATATTGACTTGGTACTAGTAGATAATACGATGGATATAATTTATTGCCGTAAAATATATTTTATATGGTGTTTTTGATCTACCGTTGCCAGTAAACTTTTTGCCGGGACTGTCCAAGCTTTGCCCCAATTGTTTTTTTTCCAGACTTTGCCAGGCGTTGCACCAAAATTGTGAGGGCTTCTCATGGTTATATCTTGGAAACTAGATGGTGAATCATTCTCATTTTTTTCACATTATTCGTGATATCTTACTCTAGCTTATCCTCGTTTTTTATCAATTTCTCAATTTTAGTTTTGACGGTAGAATTAATGATGCTCTGTTTGCCCATCATAACGCATTTGTTACGTATAAACCAAGCCAACTTTAAGTGTAACTATCTCAGGTTTGGGGTGGTCAAACTTATTCAAATTGCACAGATGTTTGGATAATGTATTAAATAACATATATGTCAAATTTCAACCATTTCTTAATTCAACTCTTCTGTGGAGGTACTACCTTAAACGCGTTTTTCTCGAAATGGGATTTTTCAAATTTGCTGACATTGTAACTCAAAGAGCAATTAGGGGCCGTCCATAAATTACGTCATTTTAAAATAGGGGGTCTAGGCATTCGATGACGGTAACGATAATTACATTATGACCATAGGAAGGATAGGATAATTTCGGGGGGGGGGGCAAAATCAGCAAAAATCGATGACGTAATATACGGACGGCCCCTTATCCGATTGACTTGAAATTTGAACTGAGCACTCTTGAATATATTCACTCTACAATGACGTAGAATAATTTTGATTGGATAAAAATTGACGATTTGGCATTGAAAAAACCACCATTTTATAGGCAAGAAAACAGACTTGTTTTCACAACTACGCCATTTTGTTAGATTTTGATATTTTTCGAAAATCCTACGTCATTGTACAGGAAATACCTTCCATTTTAACGATTTTTTTGCCTTTTTCGGTTTCAGCCATTCAATCAGCCGGAATCATATCAGCAGTGGAGGAACTTTTCGGCGCCTCCGAAGGCAGCGCATAAGTCGCTTGGATCTCAATATTTTTCAATGAAAAAATTATGTAATATAGGTCAAATTTAGCAAAATGTATTCATAATTTTCCGAAACATTTAGTTGAGTACTTTTCATCCAGAAAATTCCCGAAAAATACCCAAATTTTCAGCGTTTACACTGGTATGGCCCCTTAATTTTTTAAGGCGGGCACTATCAGGTGCGTCCAATGAGCCAGCGTACGTCGGTGAGCGATACGCGAGTGTAGCGGTGCTGATAGGTGCGGTGCTCCCGCCAGCCACCACTACACTCGCGTATCGCTCACCGACGTACGCTGGCTGATCGGGCGTACCTGATAGGCCCGCCTGCAACAATTAATAATAATTCCGAGGTTGATCTGAGACCCATACATACTTATATCAATCGACTCAGAATATTAGCCCCAACGCTCCATTTCAGGGACTACGCTCAATTCTGGGACATCCTGTATACTGTTTGACGCCTTCCACACGCCTAACCTCTTGTCAAACACTAGTCGAACTATATGTCGTGATCAAAATGTCGGGACATATCGTCCACTCTATGTATAGATTTTTCATTGTCCTAATATTTTATTTATTCCTAATAAATTTGTGATTCGGTTTCATCTGTTTAAAAAACAATTTAGTTGAATCCACTAAATGTATCGATTTATTTTTATTAAATTTAAATTTAATATTATATTCGTACAGAAAAACATTTTTCTATTCGCTTGAATTAATGGTCTGCCTTTATTGCAATCTACACATCGACAGGGGGGTAGAAATAGGGAGAGAGAGGAATTATATACTGGGTGGAACATTCAACGTGACCACCCCAAATATCTCTGTTGCCTTGAGGGTGACGGAAAAATGTCACGAGGTAATTTGATTGATTTCGAAGGGCTGATACAGTCGTGAAAAATTCATTTTTGTCAAGGCCACAGTTTTTGCGTTCTCAAGGTCATCAATGGTTATTCAAATGGGAACATGTTTTTTTTTTATTAAGACGTTGTAGCTGATATTCAGACGAATCCAACGACCTATGATATCATGACCTTAAAATGAATGTTCACCAAAATACACGTGTAAAAACGGGAAATCATGATGGTATTAACAATAAGAATAGCCGAATAATGTAATTGATTTTTTTGTGCACGAAATTTATTATAACAAATGTTCGAAGTGATGGCCATTAACCTCGACACATTTTTGACAACGTCGGATGAATGATTCTCTTAACCTTCGAATAGTTTCTGGTGTGATAGCGGCGCAGGTTATTAAACGGATACAATAATGTCAATAGTCGGAGATGTTTCTGATGTTCGTAAATACTGGCATTGTATCGTAGTAAAAGTGTAGTAGAATGAAGAATGTTTACCATCTACCAATATTAGAGTCAGTAGACAAGTGTATCCATCCAACGTAACATCTAATAACCGTATCGAAAATCGTATTGTGCAGTCAAGCAGAAAAAGTGTAAATGATTCTGATTGATGGTGAAGCCGGCAGAAACTCTATGCAAGCGCAGGAACTTTGCGCACAACGTTATCCTGACAGAAATCACCCTTTCCGTTGATGTTTCGATCGAATTATTCCTTTATCCGTGAACCGGGCAGTGTCAATCCACTCAAAAGAAAACTTCGCAAGACCAAAACAAACGACGAAGCACACTCAGAAAAAGATTTATTAAGGTAGTACCTCCACAGAAGAGTTGAATTAAGAAATGGTTGAAATTTGACAGATATGTTCCCGAGTAAAAATGATTGTATATACTTAGATACAATTATATAAAAATGATATACAAGCATATATATTTATATATAGGTTTATATATAATTGTATATAACTCTATACATTCGTATATATAATCCGATATAAATGTACTTCTATCAAATTTGATTTGATAAAATTATATATAGTTCTGTATATAATGATATATGGAGATACTATTTTTATAGGGAGTTTATATAATTAGATATAATATCATATACAGTTATATATAATTTAATATAGTGTTGTATATAATTATATATATACGTGAAACTTATTTAGGGTTTATATAATTAGATATAATATTATATACAGTTATATATAATTCAATATAGTGTTGTATATAATTGTATATATACGTGAAAATTTTATTTACGGTATATAAAATTGTATATGACTGTATATGACCCGAGTAAAAAGGATTGTGTATACTTAGATACGATTATATAAAAATGATATGCAATCATATATACTTATATAGGTTTATATATAGTTGTATATGATTCTATACATTCGTATATATAATCCGATATAAATGCACTTCCATCAAATTTGATTTAATAAAGTTATATACATACCCGAGTAAAAATGAATATATATAATCATATATAATTGTATATTAATTGATCATATACAATTGTATACAAAAATTGGCCCGATAGAATTTTATATATTTGTATATAAACGTATACAATTGTTCTTTGTATAAAAACGTATACAATTGTTATTTGTATAAAAACGTATACAATTTTATATATTTGTATATAAACGTATACAATTGTATACGTTTATATACAAATATATAAAATTCTATCGGGCCAATTTTTGTATACAATTGTATATGATCAATTAATATACAATTATATATGATTATATATATTCATTTTTACTCGGGTTATTTAATACATTATCCAAACATCTGTGCAATTTGAATAAGTTTGACCACCCCAAACCTGAGATAGTTACACTTAAAGTTGGCTTGGTTTACACGCAACAAATGCGTTATGATGGGCAAACAGAGCATCATTAATTCTACCGTCAAAACTAAAATTAAGAAATTGATAAAAAACGAGGATAAGGTAGAGTAAGATATCACGAATAATGTGAACAAAATGAGAATGATTCACCATCTAGTTTCCAAGATATAACCATGAGGAGCCCTCACAATTTTGGTGCAAGCCTGGCAAAGCCTGGAAAAAAAACAATTGGAGCAAAGCCTGGACAGTCCCGGCAAAAAGTTTACTGGCTATGGTAGATCAAAAACACAATATAAAATATATTTTACGGCAATAAATTATATCCATCGTATTATCTACTAGTACTAAGTCAATATTCCGTAGTTTTTAATTTTATTTATTACTAATTGAACCAATTATCAATCTTTTAAACATGAACATAGTATGTAAACTTTTGGTTGAGATTTTCGCAGAGGAACTACCTTAAGGATAAAGAAGTTTGTCTCCCGGCGAATAAGTTTTCTTATTCGTATGTCGGCCTACTATGATTTTATTATCAGCTAAACATTTTTTTTATTTGAATTTATGTTTAAGATTTACTAAGAATTTTTCTTAACATCTAATAGGATATACAAGTTGGAAGAAATAGGTGTTTTATATCCGACAAATAAAGTTTTTCTTTACATCTAATAGGATTCTTCATAATCCCCCAGCTGGTTTTTTTTCGAGGAATTGTGTCATTTCGTCCGTCACTATTTTCTCACTTGAACGTTTTGTCTCACTTTGAACGTGAAGGGTAAAGTGCACATGCACGTATTAGTATCATAGTCGCGAAATAAGAGATTTTCGTGATCGGAAAGTAGTATTTATTTGATTTGAGGAAATATTTATTCAAGTTTTTTATTTTAAATATGGCTTCTAATTGATGTGAAAAATCGGCACGTAAAAAAAAACATGTTTATTGACGTCGAACAAATGCTTTAGTTACAATCACATAAAAACTGTCTCCATACGAGTAAACATTTATTAATTTCTAATAAATGATGTTCCAATGTGCCAATTTATTAGAACATAACAAATCTTTTTTCTGAATGCAGAGATAGTCGTTCTGGCTGCAGTAGTTCATGATCCGCAATTAAGTAGTCGAAAAGTTGAGCGCTATTCCGGGATTTCCAAGGCGAGTGTTTTAAGAATATTATAACGTCATAAATTTCTTCATAACGTTCAGTTCTGTGAATGGGCTTTGCGCCAGTCACAAGTGAATCCGAATTTTTTCGACGACGTTTTGTTTACTGACGAATCAACTTTTACTAACCATGGACAGTTGAATACGCATGACATGCACTATTGGTCAATCGGAAATCCGAAGTGGCTCCGGCAAATTATGCAGCGTACTTGGAGTGTTAATGTGTGGTGTGGCATATTTGAGGACCGGATTATTGGACCATTTTTTCATAGACGGCAATTTGAATGGAGGGAAATACGTCGATTTTTTTAACAACATTTTGGGGCCATCGTTACTAGATGTCTCGTTGGCACAACGATGCCGAATGTGGTATCAACATGATAGCATGTCTAGCTCATTGGGCAGTTATAGCTCACGAAGTGTTAAACCGAAAATTTCCCGGACGCTGGATTGGGAGAGGTGCAGTAATCCCCCGGCCTGCTCGTTCGCTGAATTTAATGCCACTTGATTTCTTCCTATGGGGAGCTATAAAGGTTCGTGTTTACCATGACGTTCCGACGACGCCGGCGAACATGCGAGAACGAATTACAAGAGCCCGCGCCGCTATCAAAAATGTGTCGAGATTAATGGCCATCACTTCAAACATTTGTTACAATAAATTTCCTGCACTAAAAATTCAATTACATTATTGGGATATTCTTATTGTCAATACCATCACGATTTCCCGATTTTGTCCGTGTATTTGGTAAAAAATTATTTCACGGTCATGATGTCATATGTCGTTAGATTCGTTTGAATATCAGCTACAATTTCTTAATTAAAAAAAAAACACATATTTGCTTTTGAAAATCCATGCATGACCTTGAGAACGTAAAAACTATGATCTTGACAAAAAGGCCCTTCGAAATCAATCGAATTACCTCCTGAGATTTTTTTCGTCGCTTAAAGGCAACCACGATATTTGGGGTGGTCACGCTAAATGGTCCAACCTGTGTATAGGTTATGTTTCAAAAATCTATAGCATGATATTCGATAAAACTCCCTAATTATCACAATGATATTAACTAAATGATATAGTTTACAAGATACAACAAACAATTATAGGAATTCATGTGGCCTCTTATGCCTTGTATGCGACTAAGATGCTACAAACACTCACAAGTAGCGTAGGAGCAGCGTACGTAGCTATAGGTAGGTAGGTTGTAGGTTCGATTCCAAGTGGAGGTGGCGAGATATTTTATTTGAAAAAAAAAATTCAGAAGGGCAGAGAATGACGAATTACGATACAAAATAATTGTGGTAGAACTCTAAATGAAGTAGTTCATTATATTTTGTCTTTATGAAATATTCTTTGCTATATTCTATATTCTAAAAAATATGTTTGAAACAAATAGTATCGTAGTAGGCCGTGAGACAAGGAAAAAAAATACTTGATTTGAATAGATCCTATTTAAATTTAAAAACAAATTTGGCAGTGCAATGAAGGTTGTGAAAAGATGGTGGTTTCCGAAGCCACAGCGAACTTCTCTCTTCGAACTGCAGTCAGGCCTTGATTTTTTACCCTGATCAGGCTGAAGTCAGGGATGGCGTTTCAAAAATGATCAGAGCTTGATAAAAAAAGAACCTGATCAAGGCCGGAAAAAAAATCAGGATGGCTGATCAGGTCTTTCTCGTAGCCGGAGCAAGATTTCTACTTGGGTATATGATTGCGGGAAATGGTCGAACGAAATATCTACACACAATACAAAAATCCATAATGTTGACGTTTGAAACGGTAAAATGCTTCGAAGTCTTTTTTTTTGTCGTTGCCCTTTTTATTTATTTTTTTAGGGATTTTAACATGTTGAACCGAGCTCGCGGCCGGAAAAAGAGGAATTTTCGTGATTTTTTTGTGGGGATACGTGTGCAGGTTGAGTTTTTTTTAAATTAAAGAGTACCGCTCTTTAAAAAAAACGTTTTTCGCGGTGATTACAGCTGCTCGAAAAGAAATCATTTGAAATTAAAAAAAATCAAACGCATTTAGTTTTTGCATGACATTTTCCGGTGCTTGGACGGAAGGATTTAATAAAATATTGATTTTTTAAAAAGAATGGCCGTAGTCCAAAGTGAATGCATCGATTTTCGGTGAAAAAAAACGTTCTATTTTTATTAATAAAAACTATCCATCGAAACGAAGATTCCTTCGTTTAAGCACCGCTTTTTTATGAGTAAAAGAAGCTTGTCAAAATTGAAGTTGATCGATGCTGTGATTTTTTATATATCGTGGTCACCGATTTTGATAAAGTCATTTTGCGAAAAACGCGTTTAAAGTTCGCTGGTTTGCGAGCCTACCTGTAAACGCCCATAACACCCTCAATTTTTGACGGATCGACTTGAAATTTTCAGAGAATATTTTTGAAATGTTATATTTTGGGAATCCGTCGAAAACGAAAAATGGATATTTTATAAAATTGCAACTAGGTCCCCTTAAGCTACTAGAATGGGTGTAACGATTTTTATCATTCTTATTAAGATTTACCACGCTAATCTGCAAACAAAATTCAAGATAGTATTACAAATTTATTCAATTTCGTAACCATTTTTGGATTCAATTAATGATTGACGAATATATCTATTAAAGTACAAAAAAATGTTTTAAAACAGTACGAAAGATGCTCGTCCAATTGCTTTGCCCAACCGTTGTTTATTATAACGATATTTTGATCGTTGTCGAAACTAATAAAACTTCCAACTTCCACAATTTTCCATAATTTTACTGTGAAAAACTGAAGATCCCCCTCGCACTCCACATCTGCAAGACATCTTTTGGATAATAACATTTTTTTAAACAAACATCGCCTTTCGACGATGCGAGTTCGAACCGTGCCTATAATAATTCTGGATCCACGTGTAGAATATACTAGTATTCGAAATAAATTGAAAAATATGAAAAATAAACAGCAATGAGGTAACCCCACAATTATTTCGAGTTGCGTCGATTCAACAATCATATTTGCCCGATATGCGTGTGCTTGAAGTATGACACCTCCTGTTCCTAGCGATACCACATCCTCATAGTCACCCATCAGGATTTCTCCTCCAACTTCAATTTCCGATAATCGCAAACGTTTAACAAAACGTCTTTTTCTAGGGGTGCAGGTTTTTTCTTTTTTTTACTCTAAGCAAGCATTCCACACGAGAAAACAATAAACGTCTCAAGATAATGTGTACATACAGGGTCGCCCAAAAGGTGACCTCCTAAAGGAAAATGTAGATACCTCGTATCGATACAATACGAATCATCCTCATTCTCATTCTCATCCTCATCCTCATGTATGTTCTAGGATCTTTTTTAGTTTTCGAGGAAAAAGCATTTTTTTCGCTCTTTCGTGCATGTTCTTTCTGCCCAATTTATTTAACTTGTGTTATCGTTATGAAGTGCACTGTTAGGCAATAAATAAATGATCAACTCAACACGAACGTAAACGCCTTATAATTTTATAAAAATTTGAAAAAAATAGATTGGAGAGTGTCGATCACCAAAGTTCAGAGGATAAAAAAAAAGTACTATATTAATCTAAATAACTCCCAATTGCTTTTGAAAACTCTGTGAGGAAAGTACATACCCAATAACCAATAAAAATAGAAACCAATGCTACAGAAAATATCGAAAAGAAAAAAAAACCAATGCTCTTTTCTCGAGAACTAATGACATGAGAAAAGTTGCTGGGGTGTCCCTAGAACTTACCATATCCCTGTAGGGATTTGATAGGAACACAGCACGTAGGGAGTCCACATTGGAATCCAAGTGGATTTCGCGATATTTCCCGACTGACGTCTATTAAGGGGTCTGTCCACTTTGGAGCCACGAAAAAAGGCTATTTTCGCGATTTTTTTTGAGGATTTTATAAAATATATGAATATAAAAGTTGGTGGGCTTTATAAATAAAGTCTTGAAAAACAGTTTTTTTAATTCAACTTATTTTTATTCATTTTTAAGTACAAAAACTATAGTTTAACGTAACGCCTCAAAAATAGGTGGGCTGGGTAGCTCCATCACGACTCGGCAACGGCTTGTCTGAAACAAAAAAATCAAAGTTCATTAGATTCAGTATGGCACCAGGTACAAAATGGCCCTCGGATATAACGTTTTATCAAACAACAAAAAAATGGCAGATGAAAAAAGTAAAAAAAAACGCTATTTCGCAGTTTTTCGCAAAATAAAGAGTAAACATAAAAAATTTGAAACCCTTGAGGGTCATCTTGTTGTGAATCATCATTACAATGTGTGGTTCAAATTTCAAGACAATCGGTTTATTAAATTTAGAGATACGATGGAGTTAGATTTTGAAAACGTTGTTTAGAGAAAAACGCGTTTGAAGTTTATACTATGAAAAACTCTTACCTAAACTCAATCGGCAATTCCTGCGCCGTACAAAATCCCTTCTGATTGCTCATCATCGTCGATTTCGTCAAGTCTTGCATGCTTTTGATTTTTTGAAATTTTCAAAGTGGACTGGTCCCTTAAGAATTTTTTATTTGAATTTCTGCAACGAAATTTGTGGGATCTCCCAAAAAAATATCCTTTCGTGATCTCGTGCACAAAGTTGTTGGGCAGTCCCAAGACACACCCACATCTCTATGGGGATTTGTTAGAGACACATACGGATCCAATTGGATTCTGCACTGTTCCCCGATGAACGTCGTTTGACAATTCTCACCACATTCGAATCGAAAATATGTGAAAAATCACGAGAAAAAATCTCGGCGTGTTGAAACGTAACCTGCACACTTCGTAAGCATGCACGTGTGTGACGATATTATGTCAAAGTGCGGTAAAATAAATGGAATAAATAACAAACGATAATTACGGCGAATTTTAGAGCAATGAGATTCGAATCCATTTTGAAGATATATTTTTTAAAGCGGTTTATACTTTTTTTCTAAGATATATAATTTTTTAAGATTCACTCACTTTGTATATCTTTGTTTAGAAAATTCACTCACTTTGTATATGATTTGTTTAGAAAATTCAACATACAGAACGGGTGGGACCCATCAAAAATCGGATTCTGTTCGAAAATGTTGGAATTCTTTAAGATTCAAATTGGATTCGTACATTGAATTCCCATGGGGAATTCCCATTAGAATACGACGTACGAGCATGTCGTTTAAGTATAGGGATCCAATGCGATGACCCATTGGAACCCTATTAGGAAGTAGGGACAAGTATGGGGATCCAATTTGATCCCTACAACTTCTCCATGAGTACATTTTCCTTATATACGTCACTTTTCTGGCCACCCTGTACATATATACATGGATGTCGTAGCCGCTACCTTTTGTAGCGCCTCGCAGTTCGCGTCTTTGACAACTCGGCTCTTACAGCGCTCTAAAGAACTTTTCAAGTGGGCTGATAAGGACGAAGATTAAATCGGAAGTGGCTTAACGAACCCCCAGCTACTTGGAGCAGTGCGCTTTGTGAGCGGATATATACACATACATGTCCGTCCATTCTTGATGAATTCTCAAATTGACCCTGCACTCACTAATCGTCAAACTTTTTGGGACCAATCACTCGAAGACTTGGCAAATATTTACTCAAATATGTTGATGGACGAACTCCCGTAAAATTCCTGTCCCGCCAAAGAAATGGGAACTTTATGACGGTGCAGCTTGCTGGTCGAGCGCATGAAAATTACTATATGGATTTCAATCGATACGGAACTAAACCAAAATTACATCGAGACATTTATTACCCACCCTGTGAGAATGAAAAAAAAAACATCTTTGGTCTAATATCTCGCTCGGTTGGAAAACAAATATTTACAAACCAAGGAAAAAAGTAGCAAAATGTGTGGAAAAGTGCCAATCCCACTTCCGTTCTATCTCACACGAGATTGCCCTAATTTGTGTTTAAATCGGGTTAGCCAGGGTCCAGTGAATTGTGAATATTTTCATTTAGCATGTATTCCGTGCACGCTTGCCTCCTGGCTATGTATGTAAATATGAATACGATGGCGCAAGGGACCTAAGTAAATGCGTAATTAATGAGGGTATTAAGCACGTGAAGTTACCAAGCTGACAAAGGTGTGTGTGTGTGTGAGAGAGAGAGGGAGAGAGAGAGAGAGAGAGAGAGAGAGAGAGAGAGAGAGAGAGAGAGAGAGCGAGAGAGAGAGAGAGAGAGAGCGAGAACTGTGAAGTGCACGGAGTAATATGATTATTATTAACAGTCGGTAGCATTCGCCTTTCCGATGTCTCAACTCCGTCTATCAGAAAAAGCCTTTTGACAGTCGCGAAAAATAGCGTCAAGGCAGTATTGTTGTCTACAACATTTTTTAAAACCTTTTTTTTTTATTTAATGGTATCATTCTCCACAGCTTTCTGAATACGTGCAAAAGTACACGATACTAATTTTTTTTATTTCTTCATTTTCTTAAAGGATCAATAAACATGTGTAAAAAAGGTCAGAAAGGAAACTTCATCAGGTTAAACGGCATTCCATCCTGAAAATCCCCTCTAAAACAGCGGTCTGAACAATAATACTGCCTTAAGGGTTGCGTTTAGGAAATTTGACGAAAACCGGCCGGATGAGTTTGGGGCAGCTCGGTCCAGCTGGACCGACCATTTCCTTCTGTGGGGACAAACCGTCCCAAATTCAGGAAAACGAAAAGCCAAAAAACGATATCATTATATTACCGGAAATAGGATTTTTCGCCTATATTTTGGAAATATAAGTTTTCAGGCTGCAGGACTAGGATTTTCAAAACCGGCGGTAAATTTTACATTCTCGAACAACTCGAAACAGCTTTTTTCCAATTGGCGTGACAAATAACTTCAACAATTTTCACTCGGTTTACTTCAAGTTTAAAAGTTATGTCCCTAATTGCATTTCGCAGAGAAGTACTTACGCAATTTCTGATTAATCGAAAACTTTTCATTGATGAGCAGTTTATGAGCACCTATAACGAAATTTTTCACTGAAAATTCATTTCTTAAGTTCAAATACCTACAACTTTTGAATAAAACAATATTTTTTAAATTCCGTGCGTACTTCTCTGGGAATTATAATGTAGATTGACGAGATTTTTTTTTGTTTTAGGTAAAAAATTGTGGATGCCAAATGTCAGGCCGCGGAGCGCTTGAAAAAAAAGATAACAAAAGAAAATATTAGTAGTCGGATTTTGTACATCGAAAAAAAAATTCTAACAGCTGAATATTCATACTAAATAGATGTGTAATTAATTTTATGAGTGAATCACTTTTTCATACGAAAAAAATTTGTTAAATTCGCAGACGATTTTATACCCCTTACTGTGGCCAAAGGCCTTGATTTTATTAAATTGTGTACTTTCATGCATACCTGCTATATTTTCAGTGGTCCTCGTAAATACCTTTAACCAATGACCAACAAAGTCGTTATAATAACTCCTGTACAAAATTGAGATCGGCACCCACCGATATCATTGTGTCTAAAAAAACATCAGGACAGTCCCAGCATGTGACAAATGTTTCTGTATCTACCGTTGAAGTTCGCAAATGGCCCCGGTATGAATATAAATATGAGGAAAGCCGATTTTAAAGGCAGTCAATCTCGCGGATCAGCCTCACAGTAACCAATTGTCACCATACTCAGCATTGATGTCTAAAAAATCACCACTGGACGAGTGGAAGCATATATTTTCATACAAGTCATCTCAAAGATTGTCCAGTCCCGAAAAACAACGATGTTTTAAGAACTTTAAGCACTTTTCTCACAATAATCCGATGCGCTAATAGCCAATATTACGTAGATGTACTGCGCTCGAAAATTTACTTTCCCGATATTTGCATACCGAAAAAGAGATCGACGAGAGCGAGAGGAAGGAAGAAAGAGCGAGAGTAGTTGAAGAGCTAGGCAAAGCTGAACGTTGAGTCACCCCGGAACTACCAGGTCCTAGCCATCATTCAGCAGGAAAGTTTGCGCAATGCCAAACTTAGCGAAGGTAGACCTTTTCGTTATATTCTCGGTTTAAGTAAGCAATGAGAAGTATAGGGAAAACCCTCATTCGTTGTACGTATGACGATCTAGCAAACTATTACTACAAAACATCAAAAGGGCCTTTACACTGTCAATATGAAGGAAGTTAAATAACGCATCACACTTTGACGTCAAGGAAGGTTCACTTGTACCCTTGCTGAAATTGTCTGAGGGATCTAATTGGATTCCCATACTTGTCTCTACTTCTTGATAGGGATCCAATGGATCATCGCATTGGATCCCTATCACATTCTGTACGAATCCAATTTGAATCCCAAAGAATTCCCACATTATCGAACAGAATCCGATACGATTCTTGATAGATCCTATCGAATTCTGTACGTTGAATTTCTAAACAAAATATATATTGGGAGTACAAATAAATCTCCGCCGTTTTTTATCAAAAATTGGGCATTTGTTGTGAAAGAACGCTACTTTATGTTTTATTCAAAGTATTGTCCATCGCTGGCCACTACTTTTTCCCATCTTTCTGGCAGCACATGGATACCGCGTCGGAAGAACGTTTCATCTTTTGAGGCTATCCACAAATCGACCCAATTGCTGGTATCTTCATATGATGTGAAGTCCTGCTCAGACAGGCCGTGCGTCATCGATCGAAATAAATAATAGTCAGAGGAAGCAATGTCTGGTGAATACGGCGGGTGGGGTAAAACTTCCCGATTGAGTGTTTCGAAGTAGGTTTTGACCTATGCCTGACAACCAGCATTTCACATGTGCAAAATCGTCGTTCAACGTTTCTCGACCTCAGTTCATATGGAACCCAATTTCCTTGCTTTTGAATCATTCCCAACGACTTTAAACGATGTGAAATTGCTTGTTGAGTTACTCCTAATATAAGTGCAAGTTCTTCTTGCGTTTGGCATGAACCTCTCTCCAGTAATGCTTCCAATTTCGCGTCTTCGTACACTTTCGACCTTCCGCTACGTTTTTTGTCTTCGACGTCAAACTCACCATTCTTGAACTTTCGAAACCACTCACGCCAACTTCTCGCGCTTAAAGCAGCCTCACCATATGCTTCCACAAGCAATCGATGCGCCTCAGCTGCAGATTTCTTTGAATTAAAGAAGTAAACCAAAAGATCAAAAAATCTCAGAAAATGACGCTTATTCGGCTCAGAACTCGACATTTCGCACGAAAAAAATTATGTGATGCTGATACAAAATCGCTAATATTTCGAGGTTATGGTCTTGCTGGATGTCCAACCTTACGATATGACGTTTTACATCTGACAATTTCAACCATAACCTCCTGGTGGGGCCATCCTTTGTCAAACGGCGTACACTTATTTGTACTCCCAATAGACATACAAAACGAGTAGATCTTAAGAAGGAACAATCTTATCTTCAAAAAATACAAATCGCTTAAGGCAGTAGTCTGCTTTACAGGCTTCAAAAAATCGATTTGAAGAAGAGGAAGGATTATTGTATGGCCCGGGGATAGCTGATTAACAGCTAATTAGTGTAAGTATCCAAAAACTTATATTTTTTGGACCGAACACTTTAAAGCCCGTTTTCTCGAGTTTTCATTTTCACAAGTTCTAGAAAACGGTGCCGGCGATAGCAAAAACAATATATGTCCGATCGAAAAAAATCAAAGTGATCTAGCTTCAGTATTAAATTATCTTCTATTTGAACTAAAAAAGTTGGACAAAAGTACTATTTAAATTACTTGTTTTGCAACTTAAAGTGAATTTTTTTTTTCAAAAGAGTGAATTTTTTTTTCAAACTTCGAAAAAATTTGGAATTTCATCATTTCTTCGGTATTTTTTTAGTTCATATAGAAAAGAAACTTATAAAAACTAAAAAAAAATTGGGTCCGACTGTTTCAGATGCATCGCACGACCTCCATCACCGGCACCGATTTACAAGTGCAGACTCCAGGCGCCCCAGAAAAATCGTTACAACTTTGAAAAATTTCAATATTTTTTAATAATAAAAATTGTTTTTTAAAGCTTGAATATAATACACTATCGTCTCAAAATTTCGTTTACCGCAATCATTTCCTTCCCTTTCAAAAAAATTGCTGAAAAAACGCTTTTTTCGGCTTCTAAAGCAGCAACTACTGCCTTAAAAAAGTATATCTTAGAAATCGATTTGAATCACATCAATGAAAATCCACTGTAATTATCGTTCGTTATTTGTATTATTTGACTGCACTTTGACATAATATCACCACGCACCTACGCGCTCACGAAGTATGCAGGTTATGTTTCAACACGTCGAATTTCTTCTCGTGACTTTTCGTATATTTTCGATTCGAACGTAGTAAAAATTCTCAAACAGTGTTTATGAAGGAACAGTGCAGAATCCAATTGGATCCAATGAGGACTCCCTATGAGCGGTGTCTATAACAAATCCCTATAGAGATGTGGGTACGTCTTGGGACTCCTCAACAAATTTATATACAGGATCCCGAAAGGATATTTTTTTGGAGATCCAACAAATTCCATTTGAGGATTTCAAATAAAAAATTCTTAATCGACATTAATTGAGTTGTTAAAAAAAATGTTTGATTTTTTTTTTAAATTGATCTTATGTGATAATAAAACAGAATGTCAAAAGGGTTTATCTTTGAAATGATTATAAAGATAATTATTAATTGTTTCTACATCACGATCATTCAAATTGTAGATGTTGGCGCGAAATGCGACGCTATCGGCGCTGACGCTTGTGACGTCACCGTTAAAACGCGACCGAGTAGGCTATGTATGCAGGCTTACACGCAAGTGTACACAAATATGAAATTTCGGGTCTTTTTGCAGCTGAAAACATTTCGAGCATTCTGAAAAAGTCGAAAGAAGTTAAGTTTTCGTACAACGATGTGTGAAAGTGGATTTGTGAAAGCAAATTCGAGTAATTTGCCGACCGTGGGTTTTTAGGTTAGGAGAGGCTTCATAAATTGTGTCAGTTATTGTCGCTACATGGAGAAAACAGGGGCCTCCAAGTTTAGAATTAATACTATGCTTCTAAAAAAATGTCATTAAATGTGAAAAAGTATTGAATGGAAGATAAAAATTTTCATTATGGTATAGTAATGATGAAGAAATTTAAATTTTAACCTATGATATGGCACGTAAACTGATACAAATAATACATTTTATTCGGCATATTGTGATTTTTTGTAATATTCAAAAAATATTTTGCCCACGTGATTGGAACAATTAGTTTCCAGTATTCTACAAAAAGTACGGTATAGTCACATTTTACTAATAACTTGCGTATAGTGAAATCTATGCATACACGAAGATTCATGCTATACGTATAGTAAAATTCATATGAGAATATAGCGTGTAATAAAGGTTGGTATTCTACAAAAAGTCCTGTACAGCATATAGGACTCGCGCCTATGCGAGAATAGTTTCAAATGTAATATGCACGCATCATTTTTAATATACGGTGTGAGAATCATTTTTACACTTCTATAACAAGTCTTAGAATTCCGAACTGGCAGTAAACTGCTATACTTTTCTAGCACTGAATAATAGAATTCTGGAAACCAGTGTTAGAATTTGAGGCCGTATTTTTCTCCGTGTACATATCATAAGCATATTGAGAAAGGCTAATTAAAAAAAATATATTCCACTACAGTTTATGTTATAACACGTTTACACTTTCATCTAAGTGGTCTTCACAGCAAAAATAAGTGGACGATGATTTCGGGTTGACGCGTCGTGTTGCATTGATCTATAGATTTCGACGTTTTACGTCTTGTGGCACATTCAGAAATACCTTATTAGGAGCACTTTTTGTCGTATTTATACAAGCAGGAACAAAGTAAGCCTTATCCAATTTTGTCGTTGTCATCGTTGGCACAATACTCGTATTACACGAGTAGTTCGCATACCGGCTTTCGAATGGTGACGTCACAGAACGCTCGGGTAACTTCGGATGCTCTCGACGCGTTTTTGTGGAGCCGAACAGGGCAACAATTTCAAAGTTCTAGATTGTTGTAAATTGTTGAAAAAAAAGAAAAATACTCTGCTTTAAAAACTGCACATGATTTTCATAATGAAAACAAAAAATAATTTAATTACCCAATTGGGGAATAGCGAAAAATCCAATTGGATTCCAATGTGGACTCACCACGTGCGGCGGGCCTATCAGATCCCTATAACGATGGGTTAGGATCTGGGAAATCCCCAACAAATTTCTGCACGGGTAGGCCTGGCGGACTTTTTAATTGTGATCTTGACTGTCACTTTTTCCATAGATACTTTTGGGGAAATAGGAAAAGTCGGGGCAAGATGATAACGCTAAGGTCATTTTCAAATAAAACAATACATATATGAGTCAGTCAACTTGAATTATTCTCAATGATCAACCGATGGCCCATGTTCGAGAGGCAGCACTGGGACCCAATAGTTGGCTGACAGTTGGTAATCGATGTTTGGCCCAAGGTTGGGTGTTCGTTGGTTTGCCATGCTTCAAATGAGCACTGGCAGAACCATGGCCAAATCATTGGCCTGTATAGAGGACCAACACTGGGTATTAGTGGTTGGTGCTGAATATCGTACCAAGCGTCGGCCGCATCTTAAGCGCCGGCAAATTTTTCACGGGATGATGCAATATTCAATACCGTGTGCACGAGCAAGTACCACCAGAATATAGTCGCTTAACAAACATGATTTTTCTCGACCCTCCCCAGGTCGATTCCTCCATCAGCCATGCAAGTGGCAAATGTGATAAGCAGGTCGATGCCAATGCAGCAAGGGCAGGAAAAAGAAATTTTCTACAGGCGAAGAGGGAAGAGCTCTTGATCTCGGGTGAACGCGGACTCCTTTCTCTATGATGATTACATATCGCGTACACTAATAGACGTTTCGAGCCCAGTCAGCCGAGCTTAATTGAATTGACCTCACCTCGGTGTTGAACGCACGGAATAATGGTAAAGGTACGAGACACCCCCCCCCCCCCTTATTTCATCAGCAACACACATACAGCCAGCACACCTTCCATACTACTAAAACGGATCGCGCTGTTCCACTAGCCCCGCAACTGAACGATTCCAAGCTTTTGGGACACAAAGCTCCCACGTCATTGCTATGCGCGATACGCGCATATATTTTGAGGACCGAAAATTACGCGTGTTCAATATTCTCCCGCGGACATGCGGTTCGCCAGGTTAAAACGATAAAACGAACTTCAATCGAAGTGTACACTTGGATTAACAATGAGGGAGCGAGGGAGGGAGCTCTAATCGACACAATGAGATACAAATTGACGATGCAATGAAAACGAATGTTGCGCGTGGTTCGATACAATGTGTATAGAGGCAAATGTTCAAGCCAGGGAAAATTTCAACATCTCGTAAATGGACTACGTCGATAGGTTCGAAATACGTGGTTAAAGAATTCATCAAAAATAACAACAATAATAACGGTAACCGTATTCAAGGTGATTCGAATATTAATTGGCTCAATATTCGTCCAGTACGCGTGTAGTTTATTTGGTGAATGTAAACGTGCCCTGTGCGTGTGCGTGACCTGTAACATAACGTTGCTCGAATATCGAATCGGACAGTGGAAACTTGCGAATTACCCAGTTCTTTTTATGGAGACGTGGATCGTTTGGGAATCTATCATGTGTATTGTGAAATAATAAAATTGTCCCGCAATGTGTATATTTATTCCCAAGGACGAGAAAATTGGACTCTCGTATAAAACTAGTTTTTTTAGGTTGTTATGGGGTTTAGCCGTCGGGGTGAAGTACGAGGGAAGCGCCCTCGCACGGAGCCGATTGACTGTTACCAACTGTTAGCTTTCAAATTATCGTCATATTAAACATGCGTTTTCGAACTATTTTTCTACATATATTTGTAGAAATATGCATTTTTGAACATTCGGTGGTTACATTAAGTGTTTTTATTACTTTGCATAATTATTTTCTATAACTTTTTCTCGCTCAATTAACGCGAAACGAATTGGCAACGTCGTAAATCGTGGTATATCATGATGCCCAGATTGGCATAAGTGTCACGAAGTTAGGGACATACGCGCCCCGTTTGTAACCTCAATATCGGCCCAAGGAGCTGTCAAAAATGAATATCGGTCCGAGTAAAAAAAATTCCGCTGGAAAGAAAAAGTGTGTACTCAATCACACTGTCTATAATCTCGAAGAAATAAAAAACTTTCATAATTTCCGATATTCTGAAAAAAAAATGTATGTGTGAAAAAAATTCTGCGTTCTTTTGTCTTTGCTTAGGAATGTCTAGAAATGTATAATTTCTGAATATAGTTATCAAATTAATATTCAGTAATTATTACTAGTTAAGAGCATAAGTACCAATAATATTCGTTGTTAATTATCCTGACCGAGTAGTTTGAGATTGCCGGGCATAATTACCGAAAACGGATAAGATAGGTAGCATTTCCCGTGCGGAAAACTGATGGGGCATCCCTAATAAAAATAAGGGCCTTTCAGGGCTTTCCTAGTGCTTTCCCTAGTAGGGATTTCCACAATGGGCCCAGACTTGGCCATTATCGTGATAAACCTGTAGGGACTTCCACAATAGGCCCAGACTTGGCCAGTATAGGGATAAACAAGTAGGGATCTCCACTATCGGCCCAGATCTGACTATTATAGCGATAAACCAGTATAAATAGCTTAGGCTACATGGTTGATGGTATTTCAATTATTAAAATCGATTATATACATCGATCGAATAATATTATCGAACGCGAATTGGGAAAAAGCGTAAGAGCATTAGCAAAAAAAAAATTCAACGGTGAACACAAATATGCAGACAAACATCAGACAGTATTTATTTATCAAATTGAAGAAACCTTTTACATAGATACAAACAATTACTCACGGTTTCACTCATACATGAAGTAATGCTAGCGCATAAGTGTGAACAGTCCCAACCGGTTTTCTCGACATTTTTATAGCAACTAATTTCCGCTCAATACTCACCATAGGGAAAATTATTTCTTCTGAAGACTTCGCTGATATTTGCCATTCATAAACTTTATCTAACTGTGTAGAATAAGTAAATAAATTGGTCTTTGTTT
Source organism: Ophion ellenae (assembly GCA_963210295.1). Classification (NCBI taxonomy): domain Eukaryota; kingdom Metazoa; phylum Arthropoda; class Insecta; order Hymenoptera; family Ichneumonidae; genus Ophion; species Ophion ellenae. The sequence continues at coordinate 46,692,465 of OY723386.1, read as the reverse complement.
TCCAGATCTTTCCCTCAATGGAAATAGATTCTAATGATTCAGTAGACCATATATTTTTTTTTATTACTACTACACATCCATTCCTTAGAATGGATTATTTTTTGTATTAATTTTGTCATGGCAGTTCGTCATAATGGCTCACATGCAAATACGCAATCACGTTTCTACGCGCGCACACATACATACACATGTACTTACGCCCACACCTATGCACATGAACAATTACATAAAAACAAATACAGATATACCCTGACGCATTCAACATACACGTATATCCACTGATACGGATATTTTATGGCGCTGAAATGGTTATGATGAGGCGCCGTTGAGGCATTTTCAGGGCGCTAAAATGGTTTTGATGAGGCGCCATTGAGGCAACTTATAAGGCCCCGGTCGTTGCGCCTTTAAGGGCCCTTGTTGACAAAGTGTGACTGGCCGCTAACGGCCCTCATGTGGCTTCCAGATTAGGGCCCGAATAAAGTTAGGGGAATATTATTGGGGCCCGATCACAGCCCCAACTCAATTTCTGCACGGGTTGTGCCGTCTACGATGTTACCATGATTGCACAGTCTAATATTTTGTGTGCTTGATTTTCGCACAAATGGCTATCAAAAACATTAATAATTTTATAACGGTACTGTGAATCCACATTTTTACGGTACCAAGGGTTAGTCCGATAATTAGTCGAACCGTACCTATTTTTCCACCTCCGTGGTAACATTCACTTGGCAGATATTAATAATGTACTGAAAAATGATCGGGAGTTTTCCATAAGCGTAATGTAATTAGCCTACGAAATAGGTCGAGTTGCCGGTTTTTTTTCTTCTAAAAACCGGTACTGTAGATCATATTCAAACTGCACAGAATGATCAGCAAATAGGTTATAAAGATTAAAAAAAACTTCAGCCCGATGGTAACATGTTGACTTAACGCCATAACACCCTTAAATCACTTTACATCTCGGTGAAATTTGTTTCGTCGAGAACTCGTACTATTTATTGTAAGAGAACCAAAGAAACGAAATTGGTCTGTCTATCTGAGCAGATGTCAGGTCAGATGGGCCATTTTTTATTCCGTAATCAAATACATTGGCTATCGTGCTGGCCGGTGGAAAACGTTGCGTGGTCACGAATTTCCTAGTCCCATTTCTCCAGAGCCCTTATTCAATCCAGTGAAATGGTTTCCGCGTAGACGGCCTCGTCAGGTGTAAAGAAAAAAAAACGACCGAACATTCGTTGCATTCCAACGATGCAAACTTTAACTTCCATAAAAAAAAATAAAAAAAACATGACGGTAATTAGCATCGGTCGAACGCTCTGAAAGTTCTGTTTTTTGTAATTACTTACATTTTTATAGCAGATTCAGACTACGAAACTCATTAAAAAGATTTTTTCTATCGGTCCTTTGATAAAGATCAGCAACTTTAGAGGCTCACACTTCGTTGTAATTTTTCAAACTCTCGATTTTTGGTTTTCGACGGATTCCCAAAATAGAAAAATTCAAAAATATTCTCGAAGAAATTTCAAGTCGATTCGTTCAAAATTGAAGGACTTATGGGCGTTTATAGGTACGCTTTGCGATCCGACAGACTCTGAACGCGTTTTCCGCAAAATGACTTTTCTCAAAGTCGGTGACCACGATGTCTTGAAAATGACTCCACCGATACGGGCTTCTTTACATAGAAAAAAGCAGGGCTTGAACGAAGGATTTTTTTTGCTGCGTGGTTTTGTTTCGTTTACGAGAATAGAGCATTTTTCTAACCGATAATCGATCCTTTCACTTTGGACAGTGGCCGTTTCTTCGAAAATCAATATTTTATTAAATCCTTCGTCCGAGCACTAAATAATTCCATGCAAAAATCGAATGCAGAAATCCATACAAAATTCGCACAAACCATCGTACCTACCACATTTATACATATTTTCCAATACAAAAAGTTGTAAAAGATACTTAAAACCATACTCTTCAAAGTGAAAAAAAAGTTTAATCTCCACACGTATTCCCAGAAAAAATTCACGGAAATTCCTCTTTCTCCGGCCACGAGCTGAGTGTAAGCCGTTCATAAAAAAAACACTTTGGACAATAATAAAAGCAGAGGGATAAAATAGAAGTTTCGTTGCGTTCCAACTATGCAAATTCCGTTAACACGGTTCGTCTCATTAAATGTTTATAAACAAATAAGCCTCAAATCGTAACGGTTCGAGGGCGTGTGATGATAAATTAATCGAACTCCTTCTGCGAGCTTAAAGAACGTACATCTCGAAAGCTGGAACAAATGAAAAATTAAAAACAAACATTCGCGGCTACTGAGAATTGAATTGTTAAATGAACGTAACTGTTCGTTTATCATGACTTACGAATCAGTTGACATTGACCGAAACATAGTAAGATACGAAGATTAGCTAAGGGACCAAAAGCCAAATGCCAAAAAGACGATTAGTTAGTTAGAAGTGAGAGAGAGAGAGAGAGAGAGAGAGAGAGAGAGAAAGGATGGTAAAACCAAGGAGAAAAAAGTCCCGGTGCGGCAGTGACCGTAAACTCGTAGACTGTTAGACTATACGATGACGGGGAATAAAGAATCCCGCACGCGCAAGAGTTTTTCACCCCCACGGGAACACTTACCCTTACTTTGCCAGTTTTTCCACGTTTCCTCGTTGATTCTTTTCTCAAGATTTCACACACACACACACACACACACACACACACACACACACACACACACACACACACACACACACACACACACACACACACACACACACACACACACACACACACACACACACACACACACACACACACACACACACACACACACACACACACACACACACACACACACACACACACACACACACACACACACACACACACACACACACACACACACACACACACACACACACACACACATATATTTAAGTGTGTGTGTGCGAGACCAGACCCCAAAGCGCGTTTCTTTTGGAGATCCTCACGCGTGTCTTCACCTTTCTTTTCTTCGATTCATCGCCCGCCAAGACACACCGGCAACTTTTGAAAAGTTAACGCCGATTTAGACCCCTCTGTCTCGAGCAGGCACCCAACTCATACACTTTCGACCAATAAAAAAAAATACTAATATCAGAAACGTCCCTTTTAGTCAAGGCGAGAATAGGCCTTTGGGGAAATAAAATTAAAAATACAGCAATCGAAGTATAATTATATTTATACCGTTAAAAAAAATACTATGAATTTTAAAATGATGTTTTTGAATGCTCTCTAAAATTTCTTTGGCCTTCGTTTTTTTTTTCAAATAATTTTTTAAGTCGATTTTCCCCTGGCCCGTTGCTCATTCGAATTTCGCGGGAATGGTTAATGCTTTTATTTCCGCAATGTTTAGAAGAATAGAGAAAAACAACGTGAAGATAGAATCGGGGATGGAAGGTGCGGAAAACAATTGCAACCGACGGGAAGAGCATCTGTTTCGCACTGTTCGATTTAACAGAGTTTAAATTCTCATTATCCCCGGAAACCCTGGAGAGAATCGGCGTGAGATATCCGCGAAATCGTACCAGCCGAAGAATCATTCGCACTCCACTGACGATAATCGAATATTGTTTCGCTATCCCACTCTTGGAATATCCGAGGAAATTATTGTTTTCTACGGATTGAACATTTTTTTCCAATTGGACACACCTATTTTTCCAATCGATTCCAGTTGAAATGCACATAGAACGGTTTCTCCAGCAGGCCATTTTTCGCACAATGGGTGCAGTGAAGATGACGGAAATTGCGATCATGTCGGAGTTACTTTTCACAAATGTGATAAGAAATGAAACTAATGATGTCGAAACAACAAAAGAAAGAAACATTGAATTATCTTTATCTCTAGAGTTGAAGTTTGCATCGTAAATGAACAACATGAGAGCATGTGGGAAAAATCAGCCTCTATGATGAGGTGGAGCGGCACTGCTGTAAATGACGAGGATCGCTCGTCTCCATGAAGAATTACGGTGGCCCATTTGCAGAGTTTTGCCTTGCGCACGAGGTGACATAATGAAGCAAAATACAAATGGATGGAACTGACAGAAGTTTATTTCGCACTACGAGTCTCTTCTGGGCTTGCATATACACAGCAGCCACACGCAGTCTCTGTCGTAGACAGTTCGTTGTACGGTGAGGAGAGAGAAAGAAAAAGAGAGGGAGAGAGAGAGAGAGAGAGGGGTGGAAAAGAAAAGGGAGGCAGAGGAGGAAGAGGAGTTGGAAGAGAAGGGTGCAATTCTCTTGCCTAGAGAATACGAGAATCCCAGCCATAGCCTGTCTATCTTTGTTTCTGGACTGGTGTCTACCACTCCGAAGTTGTTATCACTAATGGCCACCTGTTATCAGGGCCATTCGATTTTAACTTCTTCCCCCTCTTCTCCAGTTGTATTCTCGCGTCGTTGCACTCGCCGCAGTCTCGTTCGATTTTATCCCCCATCCTCGCGCGTCATTCAACACCACCACCGTGGAGAAGCGAATACAGAGAGGGGTTACGTTTCAATAAACAAATGTACACGCACGTATGAAACGTAAGCCGGAACATCATCGGGGGTGCTTCGCCGATACTCTACCGGTTCCCCGATCCATTAGGACCATTTCCAATATTTCGCGTCAACATGCGGGTTTTCCAATTGTGGGTTAATGGGATCTCGTATTCCATCGCGGGTGTCCATTTGTATATCAGAGATAAACTCAAAAAAGGCTTCCAAAGTGTCATCCGCGCATCCGCATTATCAATATCATCCGCATCATCGTTATCGTCATCAGTTGCCGGGCATGCAACTGCCAGATAGAAACCAGGGCATGTTCTTATCTTCGTGAAAAAGAGATTGGAACCAAATTTCGGCTTCAGCTTTTTTTCTGAGGAAACACGAGGAGGACCAGTGAGGGAGGGGGAGGAAAAGAGAGTTGGAGAGGTCTTCCTAGGGTAAGAATAGGAAAGGAGCGGAGGGTGCAAAAGATCTGAGCATATAGGCACTGAAAATCCAAGTCTCGCTCGGTCGCGAAGTGGCCTCGAGTTTATGAACTCCGCTTGTTGGGGGTATATGAAATAAGCGCTGGGTCTTTCCGCGGCTCTCCAGCTTTGTGCCACTTTGAGATAAACTCTCTCCATCTCGCTCGCCCACTTGATTTTCCGTCTTTTTCTCATTCCTACGGGTGTACAATGATGGAGGACGCGAAGAGGCCGCGCACAGACGCATACATATACAGAGTAAAGACGGAAATTACTTCTCCGGGATTTCGGGTTTTTCTCTCCGGTATCCCGAGATCTCGGTGGTCCACATCCTCCCTTACCTCTTTCTGGTCCGCGTCTTAGCACGTACTTGGGTTGACCTCGGCGGGACTCGCTTTGTAAGGGACCAAGAGTTCAAGGGAAATATATGGCTTGGAAAAAATGGCGAATCGTCGGACTTCTTGATAGTCAAACGTAGGAGCGATTTGACGCTTTCATCTCAAGAATGCATTTCCGTTTGGGAAACAATATCGTAGGACAGTCGTGCTGTCGCAGAAAAGTCCCGTAATCGGAAGAAATTAGAAGGCCAGTTTTTTGACAGGTGATTATGTAGGTGCCGCGGGTGCTGAATCCAAGTTTGCCTAAAAATCGAGGTGCAGGATTCTTTTTTAGGGGATGAAGGGGAATGGGGTGGATTGATGCTAAACTACAACCCCTACAAGGTCGGCGCCGTGAGACAAAATGTTCAGAAAAATCCGGGCTTTAGTTTTGTCCTCGGCGCCAAAGTCGTGGTAGTTCATTTTGGGAGTGAAAAAGTGGAGTGAAATTTTGAAAAATCAGTTTTAATTCAGTAACTTCTTAGGATAAAAAAGCCCTTGAAAAGACGCGGCGATCGAGTATTTGGTCATTAATCTCCAATAATGTCTTCACCCCCAAACAAAATTGTTGAAATACCAACAAAAAAATGTTTATTGAATAATTCGAAAACAATCGATTTTTCGGGTATGGTTTGAATTTACGAAATGTAGAGAATAATGTTCTCTATATTTTCGTTCCTATGGATCACTCATTGAATTTTACTTTTTGCAACCCTTCTCGGGGGTTGAAAATAAAAAATGAAAATTTGGAACAATTATTGACCGCACGAATTCACCGCCGTGGAACAATTTGTAGCTTGAACTATCAGCAACATTTTTGTCCACAGCGCCAAACTCGTATTTCTTTATCTTCGGTCAATAGTTTTCCCAGGATTCCATTTTGAACTTTCAACCCCTGAGAGGGGTCGGAGAAAGTAAAATTCAAGGGTGGTCCATAGAAACGGAAATATAGAGAAAATTATTCTCCACATTTCGTACATTTAAATCAACCCCGAGAGATCGATTGTTTTTGAGTTATTCAATAAAAAAAATTTCGTTTATATTTCAACAATTTTTTTGGTGGTGAAGATATTATCGGAGATGGTGATCAAATACTCGATCGACGCATCGTTTCAAAGGCTACAACGTTCCCATTTGAGCAAAAATTGTATGATATTTTCCTAAAGAGTTATCGAATGATATTGATCATTCAATAATCGATCATTTTTTCCCGCCATCCGATCAATTTTGTCGTTTTCTATTTCTCTTGAAAGTACATATATTAAAAAATATGTTCGTATCATTTTTATTCACAAGTCCGAAAATTGACGGAGTTACAGTCACTTTAGTGAGAACAGGTAGCGCAACCCTCAGGTAGGTTTGTGCCCTCAGTCCCTACAGGTGTGGCATAGTTCACAATAGATGAAGTGCAGGCTTTTATTATTTTGTGAAATATAATGGGGATGAAGAACCGTCATATCGCCCGCGACTAGATCCTTTAATTTAAATATCAATATTCTAGAAAAACCGTAACTTTGTATCAAGAAAAACGGAACGGAGCGTTGAACGCGTTTTTCTGGAAACCACTTTTTTCGACCTTGTCCCAGCGAATACTCAAAAACTTATCAACCGATTTTCAATTTTGTAATCGCGATTACATTTTTGTAATCGCAGTGACTAAGGTTGTACGTAGCCGATTTTTAAAACTTTGATAACTAATATTTTTAAAGACTGCGCGAATACAAAAGAGGGCCTTGACAATAGAAAAAAATGTCCAAACTGTCGGAATTTAAAAAAAAACCAAAATAACAAACGGCCCCGCATAACGATACCTACATTTGTATAGATATCGATAAAAGATTGACTTTTTATTTACAGATAACCTTTCACAAAGATATCGATGGGACAATGAAGAGAATTTTTTTTTTTCGTCGTCAAATCAAGGCATATATCTCGGTTAATTTTTAAGATTTGTTTTTTCATAAAATGAGTATAAACCTGATCCTTTCATAATTACTTACCTCTATGGAAAAAAAATCGCAATTATTGACGACAAAGCACCCGTTACGTAACGGAATAGGGGCGGGGGGTTCCGGCCAAGCGTTACGGTCATAGTACGTGAGGGAAGGGGGGTAAAAAATTGGGAAATTTGGCGCACGTAATTTGTGTACGCGCCCTCATGTTATGTTAGGCCAAATGCATATATGCATTTTCCGGAACGAAAGGGTTGAATTTGGTAGGCGATTCTCCATGTAAAATGATGCTAAAATCCATACCCGACGTATACACACGAGCTCAATTCCCGATATGCATCCAAGCGAAGCCACGGGCAAAAGTTAGTACTATAAATGTCTACACTGTTTAGTAAATTTACAGGAATAAATCTAACAGCTAATGGTTCCAGCTGCAATCAATCAAGGCAAGGCAATAGATATCAACGAAAAGACTTGTAATTATGGATAATAATGAAACACCTCTCGTGTCACACTGGAAAATTATGAAAAAAAAAGACTCCCGGCTACCGATTTCGAAAGTGAAAACTTTTTCATTGTTATCATTTTTACGATTTTAAAATACACTTCCAAATGTTCACGGTTACTATAACCCTGTTAACACATCAAACAGCCCTGACTCAAAGCGCAGGAAAACTCAAAAGCGATGGTCGGTTTAGTCGCGTGTGCCCGTGCGGTTAGGAACAGTGCATACAACGAATCGGGGACGCTCGTTTCCGTGGTAACGTGATGGGCACTCTGCATGGGGTTGAAGTTTGCATCGTTGACATATAACGCAAATTATTTTAAATTCCTGCTTGTTATTATTGGCGAAAATCATATTTTGCATATTTAGGTTGTAGATTGCTAAATAAGAATGCTAATAAGTATTTGCACGATTTTCGTCGTTCAAAATTGCTAAAGGAAGTTGGGGAAATAAAAAAAGAATTTTTTTCGGGGCGGGTTGAAATTCCAAACTTTGAATGATCAGACCGCTGAAAACTCCGAAAATATACTACCCCGAAAGATCAAAACTCCGAAAGAATTTTACACGAAAGACCAAAACTCCGAAAATCTGAACAACGTCAAAATAATTCGACTGTGGAAGTTTTAAAAGTGTCAAAGTTTTCAATAAATCGACGAATTATTTCAAGATTTTTTTTCAATTAAAAAGTGATTTTACGTCAATTTTGAAATTGGTCTAGACAATGTTATACGTTCTACATCATTTACAGTCAACTGTGTAGACTTTCGCTGGTATAATCTTGACGAACTTTGTAATTTCGGAACATTAAAATTAGGAATTTTCAACCGTCGGCGCATTCAAAGTTCGGAATTTCAACCCGGCCCTCATGTCAAGATAATGCCAGCACAAGTCTACACAGTTGACTATAAATGCTGTAGATGTATAACATTGTCTAGACAAATTTCAAAATCGACGCAAAATCACTTCTTAATAAAAAAAATTCTTGTAATAATTCGTCGATTTATTGAAAATTTTGGAACTTTTAAAACTTCCATAGCCGAATTATTTTCACGGTGTGAAGATTTTCGGAGTTTTGGTCTTTCGTGTAAAATTCCTTTGGAGTTTTGATCTTTGGGGGTACTATTCTTTCTATTTTATTGTTCCGAAATTCAAGATGGAGCCGGGTTGAAATTCCGAATTTCAACCCGGCCGCATCTTGAATTTCGGAACAATAAAATTCGGAATTTTAAACCGTCGGAGCATTCAAAGTTCGGAATTTCAACCCGGCGCCGAATTTTCGTTGGGTTCCACCGATGCAACCTTCAACATCATCCCTTTCCAACGTTGACGTATGCATTACTTGTCCCGGAGCAAGCCTACTGGTAAAATTAAGGGGCCGGTCCACTTTGAAAATTTCAAAAAATCGAAAGCAAGCGAGCCTTGAAGAAATCGACGATAATGAGTAATGAGAAGAGATTTTAAACGGTGCAGGAATTACCGATTGAGTTTAGGTAAGAGTTTTTCATAGTATAAACTTCAAACGCGTTTTTCTCGAAACAACGTTTTCAAAATCTAGCTCCATCCTATCTCCAAAACTAATAAACCGATTCTCTCGAAATTTGAACCACATATTGTAAACATGATTCACAACAAGATAACCCTCGATGGTTTAAAATTTTTTATTTTTACTCTTTTTTTTGCGAAAAAACGCGTTTTTTTTACTTTTTTTTCGTTTTTCATCTGCCATTTTTTTATTTTTTGATAAAACTTTATATCCGAGGGTCATTTTGTAGCTGGTGTCATACTGAATCTAATGGAATCTGATTTTTTTTATTTCAAACAAGCCGTTGCCCAGTTGTCATGGAGTTACCTAGCCCACCTATTTTTGAGGCGTTACGTTAAACTATAGCTTTTGTACTTAAAAATGAATTTAAAAAAAATTGAATTTAAAAAAAATGTTTTTCAAGACTATTTATCAAGCCCAACAACTTTTATATTCATATCTTTTATAAAATCCTCAAAAAAATCGCGAAAATAGTCTTTTTTCGTGGCTCCAAAGTGGACTGGCCCCTTAAACATTACGAAACAACTAGATACTTTTTTTAAATGTTGAAGATCACAAAACTGACACCCTGTTGGAAAAAAAGTTCAATTTTCGCGTAAAAAATCCACTTCAATAATCTGGTACTAACAAATGGATAAACATACCAAAAAATCACGGGGCCGTACTACAGAAAGTGTCATAAACTACACCCCGTCCGAATTTGAAGTGAATTGGACGAATATATTTTCAAATACGACTACATCGTTTCGTAAAACACAATTTCGGTAAAAACGCGCAAAAAAGTTCATCGTAGAGGGCGATTCGGCCCTCCACAAAAATCGTCATAACTCATCGTATTTTTGAAATATCAAGCTTATGCAGACCCCTCGAAGAATCCGGGCTTCCATGCTCTCGTCTCCCTGACACGAGTACAAGGATCATTTCAAGCCCGAAATTTAGGTCAACCCCGAGGGGCTGAAAAAGCCCAAGTGCCGCTTGCCCTTCTTAACACGTTTTCCGCATCCATACGTGAATCGTCGGATGCTACAGCCGGAGGATGTTCCCTAATTTCTTCTTTTCAGCATAGTTTCGGGGGGTTCTAGACTTTGCTCTGAGCCAACGGATCTGGTGTCCTATTTTTTCCATCCCTTTCTCCACTTCCGGATCGTTTGCAGCTATTTCTTCCTCGGTCTTTATCGTTGTTCCAAAACCTCTTTACCACTCCTATGGGTGGCATTGTTCAATAACCCATCCCGCAAAACCGCACACAATATCAGGTATAACCGAAAGCTTTATCGTATACCTGCATATTTGCGTGTGTGCGACATAGATAGGCGGAAGACTGCCATTCGTTTGGTCTTCTTCTATCCACCCCTTCGAGCGAGTACGTTTTTGATGTGTTTCCCACCGCGGCCTGCGCTCGGCCCCGGAGCACGATTGCACACAAACAAACGAACATGCGAACATACATAGGTAACTATATAACGGGATACCCTAGACGTTATGCCCCATTTATTCGCACCTAATGCATTGGGTTATCCGTATATGCGAGATCCTCTGCACCGCATGTATCGCGAATGTGGCAAGCCGGCGTACTCGTGCACACAACTTCGACAATGGACATCGATTATCCGGAAATGGAAAAAGAAATTGCACGGGTTTTAATTTTTCCGGGATATGCAATCTGCTGCGAAAGTGGAGCGGAAACCAAAAAAAAAAAGCAGCCACGAAGATATTTGGGAAGGTATGTAGGTCATTGTTTCGTCGATCATCCTGGCGGAGTTTGGCACGTCAGTCGATAGGGCTGCAGATTCCGATAGGATAGGAATTGCGCGAGGATAGACGATGGTCATCCATTAATTGGTAATTCGAGACGAGAGTTCTCTCCCTATGGTTTTCCCGCGCTGCCCTGCTCCGAGCGTTCCGTTGTGATGGAAATGTCCGAAACCAGAGCGCGATACGATGACGACCGAGCCTGCTGGAGCTCAAGCGGATGGTCTTGTTACTTGCACCGCTGGATTTTGTTCCTCTGGTGCGCTAAATGCACCGTTGAGGTAGTTCTGTAGGTACACGTATGAGCCCAAAGTTTCGGTCGAGGCGTATAGTAACATCCAATGCCTATACGATGCTGTTGGTTGTACATTTTTTACAGAGCTCGTACCCTCTATATGTCCTACACACTCGCACCTCATGCATAGATAGGTCTCATACTCGTATAGAGAGCGGCGCTGTAATCGTCGCAACAGCGCCATTTTCCTGCAGTCATAACGTTGAGCTTCCTACGATCCGTCTTTCGCGAAATATTTTATATAAATTAAAAAAGCGTGAAAATGTCAACCCAAATGCAATACGAAGGAAAGTTTACAAGAGAAAAGGCGCTTGCTAAAAGGCTGAAAGCTGTGGCAGCCATGTGTCAAGCGAATGCGGCTAAACGCGATGAGAATAACCATAACCTCAACGATCAGCAACAAAAATTCGCTGTCGAAGGACGTCGGATTGTGGATTTGCAACATCTTGCCGACAGTTTAAATTGTATTCGCTGTTACAAGGACAAATACATGCATAAATACATCCATAAATTGAACAAATTAAATTTGTTTGCGGAATAAATTGATTTCACATCCGTCTCAGAATTACTAGAACTCGAGAAAAAAACACTCTTCGAGTTTCCAGGCTACGCGCCGATCAGCTGGCTGCAGCGTACACTGATGTCATTCCGTTACAGATGGTTGGGCCCGAGTTCGGTGCGGAATAAAATTCCCACTTTTCATAAGTCGATATGTCCGAAACTAAACGGTCAAAGTTTGTCATTTTTTTTTAATCAATCCCACAATAGTACTGCGTACACGTGTGTTTTTATTTTGAAATCCTAAGATCCGTTTGGAACCTATATCGAGAAATGCCAGCAAACTCCTATCGGTTTACGTGTTACGTATGAGGATCGCGTACAAAAATACTCATATTCAATTAAAATTATCTGATGAACTAAACGGTGAATGGAATTGAGTTTTTGGGCATCAGTCCATAAAGGTCATATCCACACCATATTTAGATTTCAGCCAATTCCTAAGATTTGACAAAAACTACAGAACTACCTTAAAGCTGAAGGAGAAAAGTGAACACTCGACTCACTTGCGATTTCACGAGTCTCATCATCGCAGCTGGGATCATCGCCAGTCGTCCCAGCGTATGTTCCGCGTTCCTCATCCTTGACGACGCGAGGCCTCTGCAGCCATCGCGTCAACGAGAAGTAATTCCTCGGGAACGGAAACCCTCCCGCAAATTTTCCTCCCTTTCGCCTGCCCTCTTTCATTCTATCGGATCACCAACGTCGAAGCAAGAGACCTCGTCTCCCCCCCCCCCCTCTCACACCCACACACACCCTCGTTCCCTCTCTTTTCAATACTCCTCTACGCCACCATCGCAGCCTGTACCGATGGAAGACTCGTAGGAATATCGGAAATGGGAAAGGGAGACAGAAGAGTCTGGCTGATGATCCGATTATCAGATTCCATCGGGGACATTTGGAATTTACCGGTTCAAAAAAGTTTATCCCACCTGCTCTCATCGGTTATTCGTTTTTCTTCGCACAATGCCAACTATTCGTGGCAATCTTTCGCGCGCGTCTAGCTATTTCCCAACGTCCGATAATCACGGATCAAGATCATAATGCGCGGAGATCAAAATATTAAAAACATAAGACGAACCAATGGTTGGTTGCCCTCTGTTCGCGAAATAATTTTATTCGCTGAACTTGGCACCTGTTTCCCACGAGCAGCGTTGGAGAAGTTCTTCAACAGGTAAAATCGTACGAACAGCGTGTCGAAATCCCGGCTCATCTAAAGTACAATTAGGGCGATAAAGGGATTTGAGGTAGTACGCGTACCTAATCAAAAGAGAGTTTCATACTATGAAAACATTTGAAAATCCATCTTTCAATATTGAAGAAATCGTAGTGTAATAAAGTGCATAAAATCACTTACTGTTTTGTTTTGGAATTGTCGACGTCGGTTGGGATGGACGGTCGGGGTTCATCCCCGTCGGTCCTTCGAGTCAAGCAGCATTGTGCATGGCCAATACTCGGAGGGGTGACCGCTTAGCCTTGCACCGGCTGGCGCATCAACCAGTGAGCGGAAGACCAATACTTCCGAAACGTTGGTGTAGATACTTGAGTGCACCAGAGAATCAGAATAATATGGAGCCACCCATACCAATACGTATTTTCCATAGTTTCCCCGTACCCTCGGCAAATATGGTATAGTGTAGCTTAAGGGGCTATACCAGTGTGAACGCTGAAAATTTGGGTGATTTTCGGGAATTTTTTGGAAGAAAAGTACTCAATTAAATTTTTCCCAAAATTAAGAATATATTTGGCTATACTTGACCTATATTACATATTTTTTTCATAGAAAAATATTGAGGTCCAAGCGACTTATGCGCTGCCTTCGGAGGCGCCAAAAAAAAGTTCCTCCACTGCTGACATGATTCCGGCCGATTTAGTAGCTGAAACCGAAAAAGGAAAAACCGTCGTTGAACTGGAAGGTATTTTCTGTATAATGGCGTAGGATTTTCGAGAAATATCAAAATCTCACAAAATGGCGTAGTTATAAAAAAAGTCTGTTTTCTTGCCTATAAAATGGTCGTTTTTTTCAATGCCAAATCATCAATTTACATCCAATAGAAAAATATCCTACGTTATTGTAGAGTAAATATATTCAAGAGTACTCAGTTCAAATTTCAAGTCAATCGGATAATTGCTCTTTGAGTTACAATGTCAGCAAATTTGAAAAATCTTATTTCGAGAAAAACGCGTTTAAAGATTTTACCATCGATTTTTGCAAAATAAAATGATATTGATATAAATGATATAAATAATATTGATAGTCTTGAAAGTATAAACTGTCGAAGAAGGCAACAAAAAGAAAACGATTTTTTGAAAGTGTCACACTGGTATATCCCTTTAAGACAACTGTGGACGCAACGGAAGTAAGGTTAGATTAGCGAAGTGCGGGTAGGGAGTGATGGGGAAGGGTTCAATTTGGAGAGGTAATGCTTAAAAACCCGCTACGGTATACGCTGAAACTTAGGAAATTAGAACAAAAAGTTAAATATGCTCTCCAATCATTTTTCACCCTCGAAGACCTCTGGAACACGTAACGCTTTTTGTTCCCATATCCATCTAATTGACAAAATACGTAGAGTTTTCAAAGACACACCCCTGTGTGGATTCTAGCACGTAAAAAAGAATAGCAGACATTTGATAATCAGGTAGGTGCTCGTACTCCCCCGAAGTGCCTTCAGCCTTGCATGTCGATTTCTCTGTGCCTGCAAGCGTTCTCCATCTTTCCATAAGCAACGCGAACGCGAACTTCGAGAAGTACAACGAGTCTTGATTATCCGGCATAACGTGGAATCGGAATTTCATGACGCACACGGTCTCAAGCTCCCCTCACGAGGCAGGCAGGAGCAGCGGCTTCTCGTTGACAGACGCATGTCGAGAGTCTCACTCTTTTACGACTACCATCATTGCTGCTGCTTCGGGACACGGAATCTCTGAAGCGTATGCATGGATATTCACGTGTATCCCCGGGGGTTGTTCAATCCTGTGCTCTCTTGGGGATTTAGGTCAACCTGACACGCCTCTCTCTCTCTCTCTCTCTCTCTCTCTCTCTCACTCCTTTTCGCCCTCACTGTCTCTCCTTCCCTTTCCCTCGTAATGCTCCTGTTGTCACTCACTCCAATTGACAGAAATGTATTTTACGCTCATGCCTCGAACACCAAACATCCCCGTCTCGACGTCCTATTATCGATAGCAGCCCCTCGCTATGTTTCGTAAATATTTTGCAGAGAATTGTATCATCCATTTGGAAAGCTTTTTATGTGCTCAATACGAGATGTAAATGGATTTTACAGCTGTCCCAATTTCAAACCGTTCAATTCCAATTTCCTATTTGGTACTGGAGTGTTCGTCGAAAACTGAACACTTTGCTCTTCTTTGTGATTTACGTGATCTGTCGTTTGCAAGCGCCAATGGTCTTGGTTGACCACCCGATTATTTTTCGGGCTGCTTGAGGCGGGATATAGCCTCCTGTGCGAAAAGTTGGAAACACTCGCCCCGGTTCCGAGCCACACAAGAAGTTTCATCGCTTTTTTAAAAATGACGGTACCTTAATTTACCAAGTGGCGTTTGAAAAGGGACACATCTAGCTTCATTTAACTTTTTTCAAAAAAAAAATTTACGATTTTTTTTTTAACCCGATACACGCTGAAAGATGGTCGTTATTTAGCTTTTTTTGAGGGGTTGAAATTTCAGCGCACGACTCGTGAAAAAAAATGTTAACCGTTTTGCCCATGAAAAACTTAAAGCGGGGAGTACAAGCTTCAATTTCGTTTTTTAAAAAGTTTCGTACGATTTTTTTTCGCAAAAATATTCAACTTTTTGCAAAAAAAGACCATATTTATAAAATGTAGCCTAACTTTGAAACTACTGGGTTTTCGAAAAAATACTAAGAGGGTAAAAAGTTACATACAATCATTTTGGATTTACCAAAAGAATTTCAGAATTAAAAAAAATTGAATAAATAAGAACAACTTGTCTCACATCTCCTGGGGATTTGTGAAAAAAGTTGCAAGATGCTTGGGCCAGTCTGGAGCGGGGTCAAATCGACAAATTGATCATCCGGATGCCACGTCTTGTGAATGCTGTAATCGCAGCGAAAGGCGGCTTTTTCGATTAAAAAGCCGTGTAGATGAGGTAAGAGACCCGATTTTTTAAGACAAAGAAATATTTCGTTGACTTAAGAAAACATTTTGACAATAATTTTTTTTCGAATTTTTATTCTTAAATTTTTTGGTAAATCCAAAATGATTGTATGTAACTTTTTATCCTCTTAGTAGTTTTACGAAAACTCACCAGTTTCAGAGTTAGGCTACATTTTATAAATATGGTCGTTTTTTGCAAAAAGTTGAATGTTTATGCGAAACAAAATCGTACGAATCTTTTTTAAAAACGAAATTGAAGCTTGTACTCCCCGCTTTCAGTTTTTCATGGGGAAAACATTTTCACACTTTTACGGTTAAACATTTTTAGGCATCTGACGATTTTTAGGCAAATTTTTCACTTTCCAAAAAGTTGCCTAAAAATCGTCAGATAATTGTTAATAACAAATGAACTATACAAAATAAAACAAAAATCCTGCGTACTTCCATAGACAATGTATTTTTCAAGATATATTCAACATTTCAAGTGAATCGGTTGAAAATTGTCTGAGTTATGCTTCCGGCCAACTTAAAAAATGCATTTTTGGGATAAACGCTGCACAGCCGCCAATTAGAAATTGATCGCTCCAAAAAAATTATTGTATACACTCACTGATATGTATGATGAACACCCTTTTTGTAATCTCGATGTAATTTGTAGTTTTTCTGAAAAAAAATCCCCAAAAAGCCTATTTTTCGGCCTCTAGAGTGGCCTAACCCCGAAAGGCGCTAGGCAACTTCGCAGAGAAAACCCTTGGGCCAAACTTATCTCCCTGCCATCCATCTATATCTCGTCCTCTCTCCCTCTCACTCCCTTTCTCTCTCTCGCTTACCCCAAACGATTGTTAACATTGTAATTTAGCAGCGGTGCCTCGGTGATTTTTCATCGCCGCAACAGCAGAAGCCGCAAAAAAGAGGGGACAGCAAAGACGGAAAAAGGTTTCGAGCTCTCTCGAGCATTGACAACCCCCTTCCTAAGGGTACGCATGCAGGCTCTTCCCCGAGTATACGACGACCTGCCAAACACAATTCTTTGCACGCACAACTGTGTGTATGTGTTGAAAGTGTTCTACGCTTACTCAGCCCAAGTTCTCTCTCAACCCACCCCCGTGTCACTGATCATTCCATTTGCGAAGCAGACATCGCGCGTTACCTCGCGCAGGTGTACTCCCTTTCGAGGACGGGTAGGCCATTGTTCATTGCGTTCTTTTTATCTTTCAAAAGAAAAAGTGGCAAAACATCGATTTACGTTCCCATTGAAAATGTGGGAAAAAAAATACGATGACCCGTGAATATAAATTCGGGCAAATGGCGCGATACTTTGTTAGCCCATGGAAAATTGGTGACTCTGCGATCCATCGCAGCGACGAGGTTTATCAACGAACGGCCGTTAACGGGTGGCTTAAAATGGCTGCCAGGTTCCAAACGGTCACGGGTGAAATGTTTCCACGATATAGGAGGGTTGGAAATTCGTACGTGGTGTTAAACACGTATCCGTAGTTTCGAAATTTCCACCGGGGATTTACGTCGTTACTGGCCGCTGGTTATACGGCGCATCAGTTATCGGAGCCATTACGGGTACGATAGTCAATTTCGTATCATACATAGCCGCAAACTCGCTAACCCGGACTACAACGCCTATCCTGCCTCTTCCCTTCTCGTTGTTGCACTTCGGTGCAAAATTGGCTGGATAAAAGTTTAGAACAGCAACTCTCGGGTTAACATACAATGACTATGCATTTTCCAACGAAACAATGTCCGACGGCAGGCTGTTCTTGGATAGTTTATCTACGTGGACGATCGGTTCAGATTACCCATCTACCAATACAGTTGAACGATCAGAGGTACGTGTTTCTAGGATCCTTGACATGATGGGGAACAGGCGTGGGTGCGAGACAAACAGCTCTGGTCCGACGGTAGGGATGACGGCAGAGCGAGACGGGAAATGTACTTCGCATCACGTTGAAGGGTTATATATAGTTTAAATTTACGAAAAATCGATTTTTTAGATTTTATTTTCGTAATGAACATATATTCAAGTACACACACAGAATTTGTTTTTTGTCAATCCGGCGAATATTCTCGATGTTACACGCACAAGTGTAATGACGTGACAGAGCGTTCGAAAGTGCTTTTGATACTTTAAACGCGTTTTACTCAAAACTGGAAACTGAAACTAAAAATTTGGATGGTTTTCGGGAATTTTTTGGAAGAAAAGTACTCGATTAAATATTTCGGAAAATTAAGAATATTTTTGATTATTTAAGGCTATATTTGATTTGATAATTAAGGCTATATTTGACCTATATTACATATCTTTTTCATAGAAAAATATTGAGATCCAAACGACTTATGCGCTGCCTTCGGAGGCGCCAAAAAAAAGTTCTTCCACTGCTGACATGATTCCGGCCGATTGAGTAGCTGAAACCGAAAAAGGAAAAAATGTTGTTAAACTGGAAAGTATTTCCTGTATGATGGCGTAGGTTTTTCGAAAAATATCAAAATCTCACAAAATGGCGTAGTTATAAAAAAAAGTCTGTTTTCTTGCCTATAAAAAGGTCGTTTTTTTCAATGCCAGATCGTCAATTTTCATCCAATCAAAAATATCCTACGTCATTGTAGAGTAAATATATTCAAGAGTACTCAGTTCAAATTTCAAGTCAATCGGATAATTGCTCTTTGAGTTACAATGTCAGCAAACTTGAAAAATCTTAATTCGAGATAAACGCGTTTAAAGGTTTAACTATCGATTTTTGCAAGATAAAATGATTAGAGATACGGCCTTGAAATTTTTACAGGATATTCTTAAAAGTATAAACTGTCGAAAAAGGCACAAAAAATCGATTTTTTTAAAGTGTCACACTGGTATAGCCCCTTAAAGTCGGCAAGCAAGATTTCTCGGAAACGGCTGAACCGATCAGTCTCAAATATTAACACAATCTTTTCAAGTATAGTTTTTAGTTATTAAGCGCGGGTTTTTTCTCACCGATCAATATTTTCCATTTTATAAACAATTTAAGGCCTCAATTTTTGTCAAAAATCGATTTTTTTGTTGAGAAGCCGCGATATTGTCAAAAATGATTATTTTGCTTATTCCTTCGATCAATTACAAGATAATCCATTATATTAACGAAATATGATTGGTTTTTTTTTTCTTTTTAAATGATCCAGTTCCGAGATATCGTGCTCACCGCAAGACGCCTTTTTGTAGAGGTGCTCCCGGAGATCAGCTATAGCAGCTTTTAAAATAATTATTTTTACAAATAAAAAATGTTAAAATACAGTCAAAAGTTACCATGATATGTGTACAAATGTTTACGTTAGTAGATTTAAAGGTCTTTTCAAGGAAAATTCTTGAAAAATCGATCTTCTTGGGCCTCCTGACTGTATATAATCCCTTAACCTTTTGAGGACGGGAGTGGCCGGTATATCGACCAGCCAGGGAGCACATAATATTTAATGTTTTTCACGGAAAATTTCCTATATTGAATATGGCCAAAATATTGTGAAAATGTCTGGATTTTCGCCACATCCGCGTTCTTGATCCTGGGTCACGCTAAGAGCGAAAGTTGGAGTATTTCTGAAAATAATGCCCGATTTTTCATATATGCCTATTTTGTTGTACTCACAAGGAACATCCCTCACGTGACACCCTTCGATTTTTTCGAAATTTGGATATGTTATAAAGCACCGAAAAGTAAGCGATACGTATTCTTTTTTATCGGCGGAAAAACGGTTTTAAGGGCTGAAACCACCCCTCAAAAAAGCAAATATAGGGGTGGTTCACCCCTTAATTTTTTTTTGCAATGTCACCATAGTGGATTTTTCATTGCTTCGGATTAGAAGAATTTTCGTTTTTCCTTCATTAAAATCGGTGGACACCTTGTGTGTGAAATTGCTATATTACCCCTAGAGATGCCTTTTTTCGAGGGGTGGTTTCACCCTTTAAAACCGTTTTTCCGCCGATAAAAAAATACTTATCGCTTACTTTCCGGTGCTTTATAACATGTGAAAATTTCAACAAAATCGAAGGGTGTCATCTGAGGGATGTTCCTTGTCCGTGCATCCACAGTGTGAGTATATTAATTTTGAGGCCAAATGAGCAGAGAAAAAAATGACCTTGATATGGCGATTTTCAAGGTCAAGGCTGCCACCAGGATTCAGTTCATTATTTTTCCCGTATTCAGCGCATTAAATTACATAGGAATACGCTTTCAAACTTTTTAAAATAAATGTTTAGAATTGGACTTTTCGTTGCGGACGGGGCTAGTCGATATATCGAGCAGCAGTTAGGCTTGGGACTCCAATTGAGAAATTCATCGATTTTATTGATATCTTTCATGGAAAAAAGTTGATTTTAATGGAAATTTCCCCGTCCTTATAAGGTTAAGGTGAGGCAGTCGCTCAATCGGTAACAAAAACTGTTATCGACTAGTTTCGTTGGTGGTGCAATTCTGCTGAAGGGGCTTAGTTTTAGGTATTGCACCCATCTACACACGTGACAATTTAACTTGCGGAAATTCATTGCCACTTGGAAAATAATTGAATATTTTGGATGGAACCAAAATACCATTAGGGGTGTAAATCTCGCTTCAGGCTTCACGTTCAAGAGGCAGCTGCTTGTACTTTGGAATATGCATTTTTTGCTACTGCTGCAACAATCAGTGGTCGATTACACGCCGTTTTTCCACCTGGGGAAATTAATACAGGACATACACAAAGCTCACCATTTCCGGCGAGTCTCTTTCAATTCTGGTGGAATCATATACCCCAAACATACGCCGTTTGTATCGCTCACCGCTCGCAATCACTCGCGGCGGTCTCGACTTTTGACGCCTCCCTATGAGCAACGGAATAAAGAACGTGTTAACGAGGAAAAAGGCCTTTTGCTTACAAAATTGTGTCGCCAGAAACATGGTGGAGGTGCATCATGCAAAAAAAAATTGAAGAAAGATGGCCGGCCTTCCAAGAGCGTCGTTTTGGCGTCAAAGCGTCTGTCACTTCAATGGACCGCCCAACACGGAGCCACGTCGATGTTAGTGGGACACTCGTGATGTGGCGCAAAAAAATGAAATGCCACCTCCATACATAACCGCGCTGAAATGAAAGATACCGGCGCATTTTTTTCCCCCCTGAAAAGCACCAGAAAAAAAGCAAGCTTGCTCGTGATTATTGCTTGCGACCCAAAGCGATTCGCGGCGAGGTGTGCTCGTGTCGAATCGTTAAAACTCTATGAACGTCTTCAATAGTGCATGTCTTTGAGGGCCCATTTTTCGATGTGGTAATAGCCATTCGAGGTTTCCAGTTTTTTTGCCGTTGTTTTTTCTCTTTGTATTTGAAATGTTTATGCTAATTTAAAATATATCGATTAACGCCAAATTGATGTTTAGAGTAAAGAAAAAATCGCAAAAAAATATGATCCGACTTTCAAATTCTGCCAAAAATCGAAAAATAATCGAAGCTCGATCAGTCAGGCAGCAGTTTTTAGAGCAAACAATTGCAAAAAGAATGCGCGCCGAGTGGAGTTTCAAATTAAAGCGGTAAATGAATGAGCGGCGGTTGAATGGAGAAATTTTTTTTGGCCAAAATGCGAAAGAAATTTGAATTTTTAAGCCTTTATTTCGGAATCCACAATGATGCATTTTCACCCCGTGAAAATGAATTCACTATTAATTTTGCCCGGAACCCTGAACTTTTATTTTTAAAAGAGTCAAAAGTGTGGAAAAGACGTTTTTCCGCGATCTGCCGGCATAATTTGGAACTTCCGACGAAAACTCGGTGATGAGATAGACCCCCGAAATGATTGGAAAGTCAAAACCCGAAAATTTCCAACAGTCGTAGCGTCGGTCTTGTTTGAGTAGCATAAACTTGATAAGTGGGAGAGGTTGAAAAGGTTTTTGGTAGATTTAGAGAATGTCGCTCGATTCATTCCGATATCTCAATTATTTTCCCCGGGAAGTCTACTAAAAAAATGGCCGAAAAAGAGGCAAAAGGAAAAATTGGTAAAAATCGATGCTCCGTGTTTCAAAATCTGCTAAAATTAAAAAATTAATCGCAGCTCAATAAACCAAATGGTATTGTAAAGAGCAGACGATAACGAAGAAAATGAGCACAGAATGAAGTTCCAAATCGAAGCAGATAATACATAATCAACAATTCAGTGGAGCCATTTATTTTTTAACATGATCGGAGAGAAATTTAGACTCAAATATTTTCTTTGCAACCCCATATCGATGTGTTATATACAATATCGAAAACCCTTAATTTTCATTAAAAATTGTAGAAAATGTATGGAATGTCGTTTGCCCTTTTAAGCTTGCTATCCGGAAAAAATCCAAAGATACGTCAACTTTAATTTTGTCCCCCCTTCAAAGTGTTACTCGTCGCGTTCAGTTTAATGCACCCCTTTCAAACATAGGCTGAAAGAAAGACAAATAAAGGGGTGGTTTATCCCTCAATTTTTGTTGTTTTAAACGTACCTATGCTGGATTTCTGATCGTTTTGCATTAGAAGAATTTTCCCTTCTGTTTTACTTAAGGCCTTAAGCCACTAGAGGCCGAAAAAAAAAATCGGGGATTTTTTTTCAGAAAAACTACGAAATAAATCGAGATTCAAAAAAAGGGTGTTTATCATAGATATCAGTGACTGTATACAAAAAAATTTTAGATGCTATTAATTTAAAAATGGCGGCTGTGCAGCGTTTTTGCGATGACGTCTCCGTTTTTCCAGGGTCCACGGCCGGACAAACAGCTCTTGAATTTTTGAATTACGATGAGCCAATGATGTTTTTTCGATTATATATAATAACTGCTATAGAAGTACGTAGGATTTTTTCGATATATTGACTTTTGGCCAAATGACGCACTTCTAAAGTGGAAAGTGAAAAATTTGCCTAAAAGATCGTCAGATAAGTGAACTATGAACAGAAGAACTATGCAATAAAAAAAAAATCCTACGTACTTCCATAGACAATGTATTTTTCAAGATATATTCAACATTTCAAGTGACTCGGTTGAAAATTGTCAGAGTTATGTTTCCGGCCAACTTAAAAAATGCAGTTTTGAGATAAACGCGTTTCAAGTTTTGAGTAGCTCGCTGCGGACCAGGCGGCCATGTACTAAAATTCGAAAACCGAGTACTTAGAGATGTTTCCCGGCCATAATCTTTTGGGACATCATTTTTGAGGTCCTAGTGGACCATTAAAAAAAATCGATTTTCGAAAATTCTAGAGTGGCCTAACCGCTTAAAGCGTTGGACCACTCGCGGGCGAGACCGCAAAATCAGCCCTTGGCATGCATTCACCCCAAGGGATGGTTTCACCCCTCAAACCGTTTTTCCACCGACAAAAAAAATACCTATCTCAAATAGTTTGCGATGCTCTACCATATAAATGAGTTTCAACAAGATCGAAGGCGTATACCAAGGTGATGTTCCTCGTAGGAGCGTTGCAAAGTTCCGGGCCTTTTGGCAAGATGAAAAAAAAACACGTCAAATGTACATAATATAATGTACATACATCCTGAAATGTGTCCGGGTGATTCGATCGAGGTATCAATGAAATTCAAGCGTCGGTTTTCCAATAAAAACACTACGTGGCAAACATTGACGACATGGGAGAGTAGATATTGAATTTCCCAAAGTTTGTACGACTCTCGACTCTATCGGACGCGCTAGCTGGTTCTCACGGCGTCCCTGTAGAGGGCCACAGTTGGTGAGCGTAAGAGATGAATAGGGGGGGGGGGGCGGAGGGGTCGGAGCGGAAAGAGGGATGGAGTGAAAGTGTCGAGCGTGTACGAGAGACCCTTGGCCACGGAAATCGTGCCTTGGGATATAATGGAACAGCTCACACCTACCCACGTGACTCGCCACGGCTTTCACTCTTCCGCTCTGCCCTCTTTATCTCTCTCTCTCTCTCTCCTTTCGTAGGTGAGAGCCGCGTACGTCGCGATGCCTCGGCACACACTCGATTCTCCCAGACCTCTCATATTCCAACAGCAGCAACGGCAAAATGTTCCTACTTTGTATATAGACGTATATATGGCTTTATAGTACACGAAGCGTACCGTCGTCATGGGGGTTTTGTACAACATAGGGAGGACACCTCACTCTCCCTTTCACCCATCCAACGAGTCTAACAAACACCCATTTTCAGACAATGAATATTTTAGTGCCCGGACACCGACTGAAAGCAAAACACGAGGCGCCAACTCCAACGCCTCCACCAGGATATTCTCGTTGGCCCAGCTCTCTCTCTCTCTATCTCTCTTCCACTTTGTTTGTATTTCTTTTTTACACTCGACAAAGAACGTCTCCCCCAACACCCATCGAGCTCCTTGACGAGGACAAAAAAGAAAGGACGAGAATATAGTTCCTGGCGAAGAGGCGAAGTTTGAATTTTTACTTAGATTGCCGGTCATCCCTCAATTTAGGGCCAGCTCACGTTCTCCCCAAAGGGTGAGGCGGGTTATAGAATCGATTTGAGGTTCGAGTGAAGGCGAGATTTTTTTTTTGCTGACCCTGAAAGTTCCCATTGGAACATGATGAAGATCGGCAAGGATAGGAAAAGTTCACTTTGTAAAGCAGCAGCTCGGAGCTGGCATCGCAAAGACATCACTTTTGCTGGTTTTGCTGGTTTGGTGAAGTTGATTATTGGGAGTTGTCTTGCCCTGTTGGACTTTGGCAACTTTGTTGGGCTTTGCAACCCTGTTGGACTGAAGCAAAACTTTCCTTCATTATTATTTCTCACTTGCCTGTCGATTTTTCTGGTTTTTTGGACTCTACAGTTGCTGTCGGTTTTGTAAGCCTTGTCAACAGCGTCCCGGTGCATATTCAGAAAGAATCATCAAATGTTAAAGGGCTATACCAGGGTGACACTTTCCAAAAATCGATCTTTTTTTCGCCTTTTTCGGCAGTTTATACCTTCAAGGATATCCAGTTGAACTAGAATTATCCAAAAATGTTCAAACGTTTTTGTTTTATGAACAACAAACTGCAAATATTTTTGGTAAAAAAACTAAACTTCCCCTTCGATTGCTCACAACATTTTCTTTTTCAATTTTTCTTCTTGATTCTCGTTTGATTTGTACACAATATTGTCCAACGTAAAAATATGTTTGATTTTTTTGCTTCAGATCACCTGTTCAGGATTTAGGACCTCCGCAAGCGAAGAATATCATTACCGGCCCACCGGCATACGGGGCTCCTCCCACGCCCAGTACCATGTTTTGTCGAACTTTAAAAAATATTATCATGTTCAATAAAGACCGCTTAGTAAACACACCAAATCTCAAGATTCTATATTCCATATTTCTCGCATTAAAAAATTGGTGAAGAATCGAACATTCTTTGCCCCAACAAAATAGAAACCTCCCTTAAACGCTTTTTTCGAAAGTTCGTTTTCAAGGTCGGTGAGCAAAATAACTCAAGAAGTACGGCTTCGATCTTTCTGAAATGTTTAGGGCTTATTCTAGATGTGAAAATATAGAATTTAATCCCAATTTAAATCCAAACAAAGGATTTTTCGCGCATGGATACTTTCGATTTGGTGAACAAAAAATGCCCAATTTTTTCGCAAAAATCAAGAATCTCACTTTGAACACGCGCCATTTTTTAAAATTTGATATTTTGGAAATTCCTTCGATAAATCATAGGATAAACTGATATACTAACGAAATCTGTTTGATTTTTTTTCATATGAGATTACCTGTTTCAGAAGGGCATTGCTCACCGCAAGTTTTCGAGTGGCTTCCCGGACATCGACTGTAAATCGATTAATATTAAATATTTTCACACCAAAAAATTACAGAGTGTTCTTTAGACGATACTTTTTCAAATACCTAATTTCTTTAGAAATTTGTCATCACGATTTCCTTTAAAAAAATCCCAAAAATGAGCTTTTTTCAACTGTTACAACTAGGCATAACGCGTTAAGGGGCTATACTAGTGTGACACTTAAAAAAAATCGATTTTTTGTGCCTTTTTCGACAGTTTATACTTTCAAGAATATCCTGTAAACATTTCAAGGCCGTATCTCTATCATTTTATCTTGCAAAAATCGATAGTTAAATCTTTAAACGCGTTTTTCTCGAATGAGATTTTTTCAAATTTGCTGACATTGTAACTCAAAGAGCAATTATCCGATTGACTTGAAATTTGAACTGAGTACTCTTGAATATATTTACTCAACAATGACGTCGGATATTTTTTATTGGATGAAAATTGACGATTTGGCATAGAAAAAACAACCATTTTATAGGCAAGAAAACCTACTTTTTTCATAACTACGCCATTTTGTTAGATTTTGATATTTTTCGAAAATCCTACGTCATTGTACAGGAAATATCTTCCAGTTTAATGACATTTTTTCCTTTTTCGCTTTCAGCTACTCAATCGGCCGGAATCATGTCAGCACTGGAGGAACTTTTGTTTTTGGCGCCTCCGAAGGCAGCGCATAAGTCGCTTGGATCTCAATATTTTTTTATGAAGAAATTATGTAATATAGGTCAAATATAGCCAAATATATTCTTAATTTTCCAAAACATTTAATTGAGTACTTTTCTTCCAAAAAATTCCCGAAAATCACCCAAATTTTCAGCGTTCGCACTGGTATAGCCCCTTAACGTTGACCAACAAAACAAACAACGAGGTTTACCGCCTCGATATTTCAAAAGCTCGCTTTGTCTCCCGAAACGTTCCACAACGCCCACTCTCTTGGGAATCTCGAAACTCCACTACCGCCGACTTCCACTTTGCCGGTCGTCGATGAAGGCCCTTCCTGGGCTCCGTTCGACCGATGGAGGGTAAGTCTAGCCGAGGCGCGATCTGCGTCATCCACAGCTGTCGGCAGTTACCTTTGGAAAAGTCGGCAATACAGCGACAGTGGATAAGCAATGTTTTTCATAATTGGAGGCTAAGGATCGAGTGAACAAAGCATCTTCACCAAGCGGTCGCAATTTTAGGAGCTCATGCTTACAGACTTATCTATAATCGAACATATCATCAGATGTTTTCCGATGCAATTCCCCATGAACGTCATACATGCTTCCTCCTCTCCCGACATGAATGCCTACATTGATTGGATTGTACTCCACCGCATAGCGAGCCATGCATTTTTTGTTCGCACACAAAAAACAGCGTGCCGGGCCAGCAAAATCCAGAAAAAAAAGCGGATATGTGATCAGATTTTTTTCGTCACGCCTGACCATCTCGCTTTAATTCATCGGAACACGGGGAGGGAAGAAAGTGATCATTGGAAAATCGGGGTGGAGGTTCGAAAAAATTCGTAGGTAAAAGTGCAGGCCGGTGGACCATTGTCCAGCTGTCCAGCAACGTTCGGACCCTACCCGCCAAAAAAAGTTCACCGTCCCTGCCGCTCGCGATCCCGGACGGGCCCTAATAATGTTGAATTGATGCGGAACGCGAGGCGATCTCTTCTGCGGCGATTGTGTTACACGGGCCTTCGCGGACGTTGTCCTTTTATTAGCCATTCCTGGGAGGGGAGACGAGGGCAAAAAAAAATTCCGTACACGCGTGGAACAGCGCAGAGTGGCATATTTTTTTTCGAGGCTCAACTTTTTGTCTCTTTTCTTCGTCATCGTAGACAGCTGCCGCTGTTTTTGCCCGGGACCATCACGCTGGACTGACCGTACACACGTCAGCGGTGTGTACGGTCAGTCGGCGAGCACACTCGATACGGGTAAACAACAGGACCCAAGAGAAGCTATCGCGATTTCCATCGCGAATATTGTCAGGAGAGAATGGCAGACGCAACGAGATGTCCGAGCGTCAAGGAGAGCGGACATCAACATAGGAAAGAAATAGCAAATTCGTCTCAGCCTGATGCTCTTCTGTCCTACACGCGTGCCAATCGCCACCAGATATGGGAATCGACATAGGTGTACCTTGGGCATCCTACGGAATGCACCCACCCGAGAGGGGAAAGGACATCCCCTGTTTTTGGGCAAAAGCAGCGAGACGGGAAAAAAAAGAAGTTTATCTCCATTGTTTGGCGAGCATATACTGGAGAACACGTGGCCGCGGCGGTCATCGGATACCCAATACCACTCGGCCGGAGAGACCGAAACACCTTTCTCCTCGAATCTCCACTGTCTCGTGGCTATCCTACCGGAGAGCAAGGGCCACCGGAGAGAGAGACAGGGAACATCGAAGTACCGACAGCACACTTCCCTTTTAGCTCGATCCGACCACGCGTTTCCCTCTTTTCGCTCGTGCCAGTATCCATCATCGCGACGCAGAAAAAAAACGGGGGAAAACATGCCGAAGACAAAAAATGCCCGTACTTTTTTGCCCTTCTCCCCTGCTTGGCTCGTGCTGCGCACACGTTGCAGGACTCGATCCCGCCAAAAAGGTTCTTGCAGGGACCGACGACTCTGTTTCACTCAATTCCTTCTACATTCGTATTGAGGGGCTATACCAGTGTAAACGCTGAACATTTGGGTGATTTTCGGGAATTTTTTTGAAGAAAAGTACTCAATTAAATGTTTCGGAAAATTAAGAATATATTTGGCTATATTTTACCTATATTACATAATTTTTCATAGAAAAATATTGAGCTGCAAGCGACTTATGCGCCTTCGGAGGCGCCAAAAGAAAAGTTCCTCCACTGCTGACATGATTCCGGCCGATTGAGTAGCTGAAACCGAAAAAGGAAAAAATGTCGTTAAACTGGAAGGTATTTCCTGTATAATGACGTAGGATTTTCAAAAAATATCAAAATCTAACACAATGGTGTAGTTGTGAAAAATAGTCTGTTTTCTTGCCTTTAAAATGGTCGTTTTTTTCAATGCCAAATCGTCAATTTTCACCCAATCGAAAATATCCTACGTCATTGTAGAGTAAATATATTGAAGAGTACTCAGTTCAAATTTCAACTCAATCGGATAATTGCTCGTTGAGTTACAATGTCAGCAAATTGGAAAAATCTCATTTCGAGAAAAACGCGTTCAAAGATTTAACTATCGATTTGTGCAAGATAAAATGATTAGGGTACGGCCTTGAAATTCGCCCAGCATATTCTTGAAAGTATACACTGTCGAAAAATGCAAAAAAATCGATTTTTTTTAGTGTCACACTGGTATAGACCCTTAACGAGCTACGTCCATTTAGATGGGTAAAATAATTGCACTTTCCAAAAATATTTTCATTCGATAGCATCACCTTTTAGCTGTATTCCAAATTTACAGGAGATACGACGAGAAACATTTAAAGGTCGTTGACGATCTGACTTTTTTAAACCCTTCCTTGACACACTGGGTCATTTTGACCCGGACAAATTTGAAATAAAATGGTTACTTGCCCAAAATTGAAAGTTCTCAATACTTTTTTACAAGAATTGGAAAATATAAAATCGAATTGTTGTAAAAAATTATTGAAAACTTTCAGTTTTGGGCCAGTGAACATTTTATTTCGAATTCGTCCGGGTCAAAGTGACCCAGTGTGTCAACGAAGGGTTAAATCGATCTTCATTCTTTAAGGCAGGACATACATTCAGACAGGTAAAACAAGCAATATTCAGCGATTTTTTAAACTAAGAAATAATTATTCAACTATTATCACACTTTAGGTATACTTTAAGAGTACATTTGAGTATGCGAAACAATTTTTTTAATTTGATTCATCATCAAAATTGCGGAGCTGTGGCACAGTGTTATAGCAAGGTCGCTGCGGGAGTTGCAAATCGGCGCGAAGTCTAGCTTGCCGTATACTTTGATTTGCAAAAAAGTTCAAACATTTTTTCAGTTAGAACATGTATAGTTTCTATGTGACGGTAATTAAAATGAAGAAAATTCAAATTTGAGAAAATCGCACGCATTTACAATAAAAATCAACATTTAACGCAACATTTCTGTAAACTGTGGATGAAAAAAGTCGTTTTTTTTCCAATTTTTCAAAAACAATTTTCAATTAGAAGGTATCAATATTATCAATATTTCTATCAAGTTTCAACTTAATCGACTTAATAGTTTTTGAGTAATCCTGCACGCCAATTTCGATAATACATTTTTTAAGAAAAACGCGTTTGAAGTTCACGCCCTCTCCGAATCCGAGCGGTGAGGCACGGCGTTGACGGGCTGTAACGTTTGGGGTTTTTCGAATTTCGCTTTGAAACTTTGGGAAAATATTCTATATATATAATTCTATCGTGTAAAGACAGAAAGAGAAATCGATTTTTTGATCGTTGTAAATGTATATCCCGCCTTAATGGTTACGTTAAAATGATGACTTTTCATAGATTTTTTATGCTCGAGTTTTAATTCGTCGGCACGGTGTTAAAAAAAATTCAATCGACCATCGTCAACAACTCTTATTTATCGTTAACATGAATAAGCCCATTGGTTTTTAAATTTAAGATGGACCGTTTGAGCTGGAGAGTGTCCACCGCCAAACGTCGCGAAAAAAATGTTCATCATCTTCCGGTGGTCATGTTTTTGTTGTTGTTTTTTTTTCTATTTTTTGGTGACTTTTTTTTAAAGGCTCTCAATATATCTACCTTTGTGTTAAAAAAATGCGTTTCCTTTGCACTAACCGTTTCCCAGAAAGAAATCGGAATTTGAGCATTTTTTTCAGGCCAAGGTAGATGTAGCCCCTTAATGTTGGAAATGCATTTCCTGGAAAGCTGTGAATGGAGGAGAGAAACCATCTCGTGTGTTGGAAACTCGCATGTTGCTTTTTTGTCATTTTATTGCGCTTGCGAAGTTTCTCCTGTAAGCGAGTCGTATTTTTTCAGTGGCGGCTTTATACGGGAAGATTCGCGGGCGGAATTAAATGATAAGGGAGCGATGAGTGAGTGCAACTCGTACGACTTTTTCTGAAGTGTCTCACGTACTCTATCCATGTGAACAAAATCACACTTTTCTTAAAACCGCAACCATCGAGAAATTTTATCCAAATTGCATACTCGCCAAACATCAATGACACTCTACTTTTTTTTGCTCAATCACCCGGTATCTCTAAATTTGGGAGAGGCTTATCTCATTTCCGAAATTCGCATCGAAAATTATTCTTATGCTGGAATGCATCGAAAATTCGTCTCTATTTTTTACTTGCATCATTTTTATTTCTATCTAAACTCTTTTTCGCACGTTGAGGTTATGGATCCCTAATATGGATCTTCATAAATATTTCAGTGGTTTTTGTGGCCCAAGTGTGCCAAAAAAAATTGGGCAACACGAAAGAAAACAAAAAATCGTTTCGTTCCAACGATGCAAACTTCGATATTATCGATATTTTCCACAAAATCGGTACCCTCAACATATTTGAGCCAAACTCAAGATGACCAAACATCTATGATATTCTACTGACGTAAAAAAAAGATCAGTCCGATATCTCAAAAAATGCGTAAGTAGAAGCGGTTACTAATTTTTCTGAATTTCGTAAGTTATTTTTTTCTACGAAATCCCTTTCGCAAATTCTCGCACAATTTAGTCCCAAACTGCCCTTCCGTGGAACTCGTTGTGTGTAAAAAATGTGCTGATATTTCAAAATTTTAGATTTGGGGTCTTCCGGATTGAAAAAAATGCGATGGTGAAGTTTGCATCGTGGAAATGCAACGAAAATTCTTTTAAAAAAATGTCATTTCCTCATTTTCATTATCATCCAAAATCTTTTCGTACATATTTAGGATGACAATCTCTAATAATAATCCTGAAAAACGTTTCAGTTTTAAACGTTTTAAAACGCCTAATTTAAAAAAAAATATCATGCTTTTTCAAATAAAAATTAATTTTTCAAATTTTTATTTATTAAGTAGCCTAAATAAAAAAATGTTATTAACTTTTTTTTCAAATAAAAAATTATTTTTATTTATTAAGTAGCCAAATTAAAAAAAATATGTTATTAATTTTTTTTCAACTTAAAATTAATTTTTCAAACATTTTTTTCATTAGATAGCATAATTTTTTTCGCAAAAATTAGATACGGAAACACCTACGAAATTCCTACGAAATTTTCATCTTTTTTCAAAATCCACTTCTCATGAAATTTTTACCGTTCCACTGATTCTCGTCGATTAAGGACATTGCTTGCGTGCTACTGCTACTGTCCACATGTGAACAATCACATCCCAAATTCGCTGGGCTCACGGCGCAAAAAAAAATATACGCACGCATACTTCCGATTTTTTTTACGAGTCCGCACTCTCGTCATTTTCGAGCTTTCCAAACAAATTTCCATTGCCATTTTGAGAAACAATATTGATCGGAAAATTCGAGAAAAGAAAATGTCAAAGATTTCTTTATGAGGAAGCAAAATAAAAGTATGAGCAGTCGTGCGCATTTTGTTGATTGTACTTCTCCTGTATGTGGTGCACTCTCACTCTTCCTCTCACCCACTGCGCAGCGCTCTCCCTCGTTCGAGCTCTCTTCTATTCATGCTTGAAGCTCGTCGGCGCTCGTTTAGAGACATAGAAAATTATTAGCCAAGTTGCAACGAGAGGCATTAGCGTAGGCCATGCTCGGCTATACGAACGCATAATTGTATTAATTTGGTGCGTCGCCGATGCGGGACGACAAAGGCGCATTATTCTCGTCATTATATCGGTGTGGTCTGGTTAGAATCGCGTGACAAGTGCCCGACCAATCTCCCTCACCCTTTTCAATTCTATAGGCTCATGTCGATGGAAAAAGAAAGCGGCCGACCGAACGAGAAACCGCACACCCCTTCGAGCAACACCCTCTGCGTTTGTACTTCAACGATTTTTGTTACGAAACCATCGTTATGAACTACGAAAAGTTATTCAACTTTGAAGATTTCTCCTCAGACTCAATGATCATCAACATATCGCTATACCCAATGATGGTCGAGCAATGGAATTGGAAGATTGGTCAACTTTACTTTTTATCGTCTCGTTTTTTTTTTTAGTACGATAATCAATATTTTAACGAAATGGTAGAGGGACAACCGTTAAGGGGCGTCCGGCCAGGCGTTATGTTATACGTACGTGGGGGGGGGGGGGGGGGGGGGGGGGGGTACGTCACGATTTTAGAAATGCCAGAAAGAGAAAAATTTCTGCATGTTCAAGTGTTGAATTTCAAACTGGCTGGCAATTTTACCGCGGAAAGTTAACAGCTTTCCAAACTTAATGTCAGTTACGGGGGAAGTCGAAGTCACTTGCACAGCAGCTTTATCTCTTTTCCACTTTCCCCAAGTAAAATTTATAAAAGATATTTTTGTTTTTTTTTTAATCCTCGAAAGTACAAATCGACGCTGCTTACGAAAAGTAGCGCGATTCAAAGTTTTTACGAAAACTAGCATGATTATGCTTTCGCCACGGAAACTAGCACGTTTCCATATTCACCGCGGAAACCAGCATGTTTCCACGGTCACCAGTGTAAATGGAGTAAGTTTAAAACCGTGAGGACCTCATCGCTCGTACAATCTAACGAAAAAAAGTTTTGGCGAGAATTTAAAGTCCTTCGTGCTCAGGCAAAAATCTGGAAAAATAAACCATAAGTATTTTTTAAAAAATTTGACACTTTTTTGCGTAATGACATTTTAATTTTATACTCGGTGCTTTTATTAATAAAAGCAACGAGTATAAAATTAAAATGTCATTACGCAAAAAAGTGTACAACATTATGATAATAATTATCTATTGAAATCGATAGTAGTAATTTTTATAAAAAAAATAATATCGAAATTGTAAATATAATGAAATATTTATTGTGATTTTCTATTTAAAAAATAACGTTATTGAAAATATCATTCAACAAATTTACCGTAATATTACAGATGGTTATCGTCGAATATGTTTGAAAATTTTTGCTGATGTACGATTGGAATTAAACCTTCGTCAAGCATGGCCTGTAAATCTTCTTTTTTTTCTTGGTGCAAGAGGCAATTTTTTATCTGACGTCTGTTTTAATTGGAACATCATCCATGTTTTTTTAAAATAATTTTTATCTCTCGTCCGTCTTGGTCAAAATCATATTTAACGTGGATTGTATTGACGCAAGGTTGAATGGATATTTCCTTGATACTTGCAATTTTAAGTGAAGTCCAATCAAATTTTGCTGAGAGGTCTAAAAAATCGTAAACTTCCGATTGCGGTCAAAGGAATTGAAGTAAAAAAATAGAGGCGCGGCGTAAAAAAGCATGGAAGAAAAGTCGGAAACAATTCCAGTATTAAGGGGGGATTGTCTTTTTTTTCGCAAAATTTACCGCTTTTTGGGATTTTTTTTTGAAGAAAGTATACAACGGAAAACTTGTAAAACTTGGCATATAGTTTTATTGATCTGTTTACTACATACAAAAAATTTTTTAAACAATTTCATCAAAAAATCCGCCTCCCACCCCTCTCGACGCGCGATGGTCCTTTTTTGATGGTGTGCACGATTTCTCAAAAACTATTCAACCGATTGCCTTCAAATTTGGACAGAATGCTCAGCTGACATCCTTTTATCGTTTGATGAAGCAAAAAAGCAATACGTTTAATAGTTTTTTATTTATAACAAAAAATCGATCAATTTTTTTCGAAAAATCGATACTTCAAGTTCAAAACGTCACCAAATCGTCAATTTTTTTTTTCCCTTCATCGAACGATAGCTATATGTGTCTAAAGTAAAATGCTTTTTGGGTTTTTGTTGCAGGATGAACGTGAAGGCTGTAATCGTGCACACCATCGAAAAAGGACCATCGCGCGTCGAGGGGGGTGGCAGGCGGATTTTTTGATGAAATTGTTTAAAAATTTTTTTGTATGTAGTAAACAGATCAATAAAACTATATGCCAAGTTTCACAACTTTTCCGTTGTATACTTTCTTCACAAAAAAATTCCCAAAAAGCGGTAAATTTTGCGAAAAAAAAAGACAATCCCCCCTTAATGAAACATGTTAATTTTCGCGGTGAATATCGAATTCTGCTTCTTTTCGTGGTGAAAGCCGAAACGTGCTAGTTTTCGCGTTAAATATCGAAAGGTGCCAGTTTTCGTGGCAAAAACCGAAACTTGCTAGTTTTCGTGTCGGAAGCCAAAGCAAACTAGTTTTCGCGGTGATATCAAACGTGCTAGTGTTCACGGAGATATCAAACGTGCTTGTTTTCGTAAAAATTCTAAAACATGCTTCTTTTCGTAAGCAGCGTCGATATATTCAAAATCACGTTAGCCACATTTTTAGTCATAGGTCCGAAAATTGACGGAGTTATAATCACTTTAGTGAGAACAGGCGACCGGTTAGTGCCCTCAGTTCCTACAGGTGTGGCATTGTTCACAATAAATGAAGTTCAAAATCTTATTATTTTGTGAGGTATAATGAAGATGGAGAACCGTTATATCGCCCGCGACTAGATACTTTAATGTTAGTATCAATATTCTAAAAAAAAATTACTTTATATCAAGAAAAACGGAACGACACTTGGAATGCGTTTTTCTCGAAACAACTTTTTTCGATCTTGTCCCAGCGAATACTCAAAAACTTGTCAACAGATTTTCAATTTTTTTTCGTTGACGTTTTCATAATCGCTGTGACTAAGGTTTTACATAGCCGATTAAATTTTTTTTCATAATTACTATTTTTAAAGACTGCTTGAATACAAAAAAAGGCCTCGAAAGTAGAAAAAAATGTCCAAGCCTTCGGAATTTTGTAAAAAAAAACCAAAATAAAAAAACGGCTACGCATAATGATAGCTACATTTGTATCGATGGTCTCGATGGGATAATTATGAGATTTTTTTTTTCGTCGTCAAATTAAGGCATATATCTCGGTTAATTTTGAAAGATTTTACGATAAAAATTTGTATCAAACTAGATAAATATATACTTAATAAAATGAGTATAAACCAGATCCTTTCATAATATGTTAGCTAGGAAAAAAAATCGCAATTATTAACGAAAAAGCAGCCGTTACGTAACGGAATAGAGGCGAGGGAGTCCGGCCGGACGTTATAGTCCTGGTACGTGGGGGAGAGGGGGTCAAAAATAGGGGAATTTGGCGTTACGTAATTTGAGTACGCCCCCTTACGGCCAAATCGATATTCCCAATTCATTTTCTAACAAATCATTACTTTTAGGCTTCATCGTTCGAGAGGTTTTAACCCAAAACGGTTAAAATCCATTTCTTTTATGTTGGTAGATTATTAACTGAATTAAAAAAAATCGTTTGGAAACTTTCATCCAAAGGCAACAAAAATTATTTTTTTATTTTACTTTTTCTTTGCTCTTTCGTTGTCCAAAATCTTCCTTTGCAGATTTGGGGCATAGATCAGATAGATCTTTTACTTAGTGATAGATTTTTTTGTTGTCATGGACTTTTATATATTTAGTTATACGTTTTTCTGTATATATTTACTTACAGATTGGTTAG
Organism: Ophion ellenae; assembly: GCA_963210295.1. Classification (NCBI taxonomy): domain Eukaryota; kingdom Metazoa; phylum Arthropoda; class Insecta; order Hymenoptera; family Ichneumonidae; genus Ophion; species Ophion ellenae. Next base: position 46,656,062 of record OY723386.1, on the reverse strand, counting down.
TTAGTCAGGTAGATTTAGTTACAAATTCAGGTTTCAGATCAAATGAATCTTTTAGTCCTAGTTTTTTTAGATAGAAAATCATTTGGTAGTTAAAAATCAATCTAAAAAATGTATAACAATAACAAACCTCAGAATAAAGTTTAATGATTTTTTGCAGTTTTAGGTTATAGATCACATAGAGTTCCATCGAAACGCAATGAAAATTATTTTTTTCTCTTATTTTTTTACTGCCTTATTTTATTTATTATTATGGATCACATGTGCATCTTGTAACTAGTTACACATTCTTATATATTTAATTACAGATTTTCTGCAGATCTACGTTATACATTAGATAAATCTTTTAGTTACTTGTGTATTTTCTTAGATAGAAACCAGATAAATATTTTAGTCATTTATAGATTTTTTAAGTTCGGAATCGATCCGAAAAAATGTATAACTAACTGAAAGATCTATTACTTAAGGGCTCTGACTACTTTAAAACTTTCAGAAAAGCTAAATCGCAAGAAATTGAGTTACAGGAAGAGGCAGAAGGAATTATGTATGCTCCGGGCATTCCTGATTAAGTGTAAGTCAGATTTTTAACCGATTTTTTGTAAATTAAAACTTTGAACCCGTTTTTCTCGAAACAACGTTTTCGGACCGCTTGTTGACTGAACTGATCCTTATGAAATTCTAACCACATATTTTTTTTGGCAAGAAACATGCAAAAAAAAACGTTTTTTAATTTTTTTGTTCCGCCATTATGTTATTTATGCATATAAATTAATATTAGAGGTACGGGATATAGCCACTGTTACACTAAACCTAAACTTAAACCTAAACCATTCAATTTTTTTGTTTTAGATGGGTTGTTCAGATTTTTTCAACATCGCACACCTACCTACTTTTTGAGGGCTCCAGTTTGCCTGGCATTTTCACACTAAAAAAGTGGTTAAAATCAACAATTTTATTGTTGTTGTAATTTACGCATGTTTTTGTTAAGCCTCACATACCGATAAACATAACAGTATTCCTTCAAAAAATTAATAAAAATAGCGTTTTTTTCATGCATCAAAAGTGGACAGAGCCCTTAACGCCTTAGGCCACAGTAACGGGTATAAAATCTTGTGCGAATTTAACCATTTTTTTCATATGAAAAAGTCTTTAACTCATAAAATTAATTACACATCTATTGAGTATGAATATCAGGCTGTTAGAAAATATATATGTATTTTTTTTCGATGTATAAAATGGTCGACTACTCGGAAATTCTCGAACCAACCTTTTTCAATTGGCGTGACAAATAACTTCGACAATTTTCACTCGATTTACTTAAAATTTAAAAGTTATGTTCCTAATTGCATCTCGCAGAGAAGTACGTACGGACTTTCTGATTAATCGAAAACTTTTCATTTTATGAGCAGTTTATGAGCAGGTATAACGAAATTTTTCACTGAAAATTCATTTCTCAAATTCAAATACCTATAACTTTTGAATAAAACAATATTTCTTAAATTCCTTACGTACTTCTCTAGGTATTCTAATTTAGATTGACGAGAATTTTTGTTTTTTGTTCTAGGTAAAAAATTGTGGTTGCTAAATGTCACGCCGCGGAGCGCCTAAAAAAAGATAACAAAAGAAAATATGAGTAGTCGGCGATTTTGTACATCGAAATAAAAAATATATATTTTCTAACAGCTCGATATTCATACTAAATAGATGTGTAATTAATTCTACGAGTCAATCACATTTTCATACGAAAAAAAATTGTTAAATTCGCACATGATTTTACACCCGTTACTGTGGCCTAAGGCCTTAAATCTCATACATAAATAGTCGAATCTGCGACAAAAAAATCCTAAACTAATTGTTATAGATTTTTTGCAGATTTAAATTGTAGATCGGCTACATTCCCATCAAAACGCAATGCAAATAATTTTTTATTTTATTTTTTCTTTCTTTATTTATTAGCCAAAATATTTTTTGCCCTTTTGGGTTATAGATCGGATAGATTTTTAAGGCACTTATAGATTTGTTGTTGTTATGGATTCTTATATCTTCAGTTGCCGATTTTTTTTGGCAGATTTAGGTTATACGTCAGATAAATCTTTTAGCTAGTTATACATTTTTTTAAATACCAATCGATGTAAAAAAAATGTACGACGAAAAGATCCATCGGGTTTGTACCTTAAATCTGCAAAAAAAAATCAAACTCAATGTTATAGACTTTCTTTTGCCGATTTAGCATATAGATCGGATAGATCTTTTATAATTCCTTGTACAACGATCCTCAAAAGCACCTCAGCGTTTTTCGTAGTCCAAACCCTTATAAAAAAAAAAACTTTGCGCAATGAAAGTTCATTTTATTTCCAATCTCGTCAAACTTCGAGATCTTCGACCACAGGCCACACGTTTTTTCCCCTCTCGTGAGCATCTTTACTTTAGAGAACAGGTGTATACGTGTGTATACGTATGAGGCAGGCGCGGTTGTCGCGGTTTCGACAAGCGAAGAACAAAAGGAAGCAAAGTGCCGTATTCGGGTAGGGGAAGAAAAGAAAGCAGCTCACCCTCGCAGTGACGTTGCGATTTTTTTTTTTTTGCGGCCAGGTTTATCGCAAAACGCGCGCGGCATTGCGGCCAAAAGAAAAGGGAAGCCGGGCTGCGAGCCCTTCCTCGTGTCGGACCTAAGAGTTTTGAGGGGCTCTCTGGTGCGCGCCAGCTCGACAAAAGAGGTGGGAGTGAGTCGCCGCCACGGGGATGACTAAGGGGCGGTAGAATCGTGGGGGCGCGGGGGTGGAAGCGTGATGGAGGGGAGAATTAGTGAACGTCCTGGCGGACAATGTGGGGATACTTTCTCATATCAAGTATGGCCGCTATCGTGGCATGATGGCCAAAATACTCGTAAGTAGAATTCCTTTTTTTTTTCAAAGATTTCCGATTTTCAACCGAAAAAAAAGAAAAAAAAACATCAAAGACGCACGATTGAATGTTTCGTCGCGATACCATTATTTGGTGCAACGACGTTCTGTGCTTCAGTCATTTTTCGATCCTACTTTTGGATATTTCATTTTTTGTGCTTTCGAAACGGTGTCGCATGAGTATTGTTTTTTTTTAACAGCTTTCCCAATCATTCGTTCGTTTTATACACGTAGTCTTTTCGATTTATTTCTTGAGGTTCGTGTTTTTGTCGTTTTTTATTTGGCATAATGCGAGAATCGATTTAATATGGGGAAGGAGAAGGGCCGAGGAGGATATAAAACGTGAACAGTGGTAAGGTGCGAGTATCTTGGATTCTTCGGTGACGAGAGTTCCAAGAGCGAAAGAAAGAGAACGAGATGAGAGTGACGAAGAAAATCGAAGACGTGTGAATCGCCGGTCAATTGGCACATGTGTGTCGATCGTGTATACGTACGAGCTGGACGAGCCAATTTCGATTATTATACCAACGCACACGCGCAGTTTCATCTCGTATTTCGTCCACTCGGCCTATGCGGAGATCGAAAAAGTGAATCCGTGCGGAGTCGGTGAATAACTCGTGTGACGATCCGATTATACAGTGAACGTTTTCTTTCTTTTTTTTTTCAATTCTTACTCTTCATCCGCATTTTATTGACTTTTCGCTGAGCGCGAAATAGTCGTGGGATAAAATTGACGCGAGTGTCGCGGAAAATTCGTCGAGATAACGGTCGGGCTTTAGATAAGCGAGGGAAAAAAAAATCGCTCGACGAGAAAGCACCCATTTTAATGACGAAATTTCGCGGCAAAATCGTAGTCCAAAAACACGTTTGATTAGCTGTCGATGCAGTGATCAGCCGGTGAATTTTATTTTATTCGATAAAGCCACCGGGCGAGAGAGAAAAATTTCGAGTGAATAATGACGCACGGATGGTCTCGAGTGAGTAAAATTGATGGTTTAATTTTTCATCCGGAAATAATTGCATAAACTTTGTTGCAACATCGCGCAAACACTCGGCGACTTTCTCAGTATTTTTTTTTTTTAGGATCGTGGGTTTTTTGGAACTTTTTATCGGCGCGTTGTATTCAAACTTTGAGGGTTAGTGCGATAAGATCAATAATAAGTAGCGGGTTTCGAGACGTCAAAAAAACTGAATGAATTTTTATTCTGCCCGACAATCAAACGTTGATATTTTTAATTTTATTTTGTGAAATAATATACTGTGGCTTTTAAGTTTTTACTCATTTATTCTACACAACGGATTGTGGATGACGTTAAGTGAAGTTGAAGTTCGCGTTATTGGAGTGCGGTGTATTTTTTTTATTGGCCCAATTTTTTTGGCAGATTTTGGGTTGAGAATTCTGCGCTAACGTGTTTTAGGATCCTTATGGGAGATGTACTATCTTAAAAAAATGGGGAAATAAAAAAAAATCGTTGCGTTCCAACGATGCAACTTTGAACACATTGAGGAGGTTCGATTCATTGAAAAAACTTTCTAAATGTTTTGGAATATATTTGTGTAATATATTCAATATTTCATATAAACTAATTAATTAATATAAACATTAGAATACATTTGAGTAACATATTTTTGAATACAATTTTTCATTATTTTTCAGTCAATGATTTATTATACATTTTTTTATTAATTATGCAATATGTAAATATTCCAACAATGCGAATTACAACACCATCACATTAAGGAGGCTCAAATCATTGAAAAACTTCCTTAAATGTCGTTAGATCAAAACACTAACGGCATCTTTAAAAAAAAACATATTTTTTTTAAATTCAAAATATACTTTTTCATTGTTAAAAAATTGATTTCATAATTAATTGTAAATATTTTCGGATAATTTTGCTTCGTGTTCATCGAGAGAGCAGTCGAGCATGCCCATACTCGTTCGATTTACGGACGTTTTTTTACGAGAAGAGAAAAACGATTGAACTCCGTACCAGATTGAGGCTAGACGAGTGACTGCTCGATCTGCAACGTCAAGTAAAGTACTTCTCCCGGGAAAAATCCTCCTTTGCATGCGAAGCGTGTACAGCACACACGTGGTTCATCTCATCGCTGCACAAGATCAGCCGCGAGTTGCGCAGATCTCCGAATCTCCATCTAGGATCTCGCGACGCTTTTTTCACCCTTAAATCCCCGACCAAAGCCCGGACTCGATGCAAATAGAACGTAGCTCCTCTCGAGGACATGCCTCCTCGCGTTTTTTTTCCCTTCGCGGGACTTTCGTCAACAAACAAACAAAATGCAGCATTGACGGCTCCCTTAAGGTTATTTATTTTTCATTAGCTAATTTCGTTCGTTGACTCGCGCAGTCTCGGCAAATTGACCTTTATCCTCCCAGGGGGTTTAAGGAACGAAACGCAAAAAAAAGGAAAAAAAAACGTACACTTTTGGACCGGTATATGAGCCAGGACGGGGAGAGACGACGGAGAATGTAAGGAGACCTCCCGGGGGAAATGCGTTTCGTAGGGCGTGGCTGATGATCACTAATTTATTTTTCATCTATATCCGTATAATTCCATCGAGCCCGGAAATTCTCCGCTAATACGCAAACTCGAGAAAAACAAACTTTGAAAATGAGATTCTCCGCTCCTATGTTCATACCCCCTCGCTCTCGGCTACAACACGTATGCGACATTAAACGCGCCCCATAATAGAGTTTGCATCATTGGAATGCAACGGGAATAAAGTTCCGGGTCACCCAATTTTTTTTCGCTACATTTATAGTACGTGAGTCAGTCGAGAGTTTTTCCAGGATCCTTACTAGGGATCAGCAATCTATGTAGGTGAGAAATTTTTCGGCGTGACAAAAATGGAGACCAAAAAATTCAACGGATTTAAGGTATTCCTTTCACGAACCCGACTGTTCAACAATTGATTTTCGTCTATAATCAAGTAAATTTGTGTGATAAAAATATTTTTCAAAACCAGCTTTTATTTAATGTACTAAAAAGTAGAAAATAATTTTTTTTGCCCAGTCACTTATGTGTGACTATAAATAAAAGCTTGGAGCGCTCAATTTTTTAAATGTTTAAATTTGATTAAGGCGTTACCCCCACTTGTAACGCAAAAAAAGGCCTTTTTCATGAATTTTTTTAAAGAAAACTACAAAACTTTTTTAATCGATCAATATACCATCTTAAAGAACACATCTTGAAGAACTTTCAGTAATTTTTTTATTGAAAAATATTACATTGTTTAGTGGCAAATAGCCGTCAATGAAATAATGTTTTTATATACACGGTTTGCGGTGACCAACATTGCGGCGAAGTGGATCATCTGAAAAAAAATGCGGATGGATTTAGTCAAATATAAGTATAAACTAGTCTTTAATCGAAGGATTTTAAAAAATATTCATTTTTCACAAAATGGCGGACAGTCAAAGTTAATGGTTCGATTTTAACGAAAAAAAACGGCTGTTTTTTGGCTATAAAACGGCCATTTTTTTCGAAAAAAAAAATCGAACGATTAAAGACTACATTTTTATGTATTAAATAAGCCTGCAACATTTCAAGAAGATCGGTTCATTAGTGTTCGAGTAATCTTGGTCACCGACTTCAGAAATGCCATTTTGAGAAAAACGCGTTTACAGTTTCTCTTTCAACGCTCTTTCAAGGCGGATTCTTCTCTTTCAACGCTCATATCTCAGTCAATTTTGTTCGGATCGACTTGAAATTTTCAGGACATATTCTCAGATACTTATACTTCAAAAAAATGCAATACAAAAAATCGATTTTTTTCAAAATCGCAAGTGGGGGTAACCCCTTAATTCGGTGTCATTAACCGTGTTTAATTTGGCACAATAGTAATGGGAGAAATTATTATCACACGTTTATACTCAGTTTCAGGATTTTTATTTAATTCTTCTCACTTTAGACGCTATAAAAAGGCTTTTTTCATGAAATTTGTCGATAGGTTTATATTTTAGATATTAATATAAAAGTTGTTACACTTGATAGATACACTTTCGAAATACATTTTTTAATATTTATTTTCTTGTTCAAGCCACTATTTATGGACGAAAATGGTAGTTAAAAAAATGTCCTAAAAAAATTGTAGGTGGCGCTGTTGATGAAATCTCGGAGATCGATTATCCGAAACAATAAAATCAACCGGTTTTAGATTCAGTATGTTAATGGCTATAGAGCATATCATACGATTTTTGATATATGCAAAAATAACAAAATGGGGGACATTTTTAGAGAAAAACAAAAAAACGTGTTTGTTTCACCGTTTTTGGTAAAAAAATAGTAAATATAAAAATTACAAAGATCCTTGATATGCGCTATAGCTATAGTTGTAAAAAATATGTGGTTGAAATGTCATAAGGATCGGTTCAGTAGTTTCGAAGATTTTATCAACAAGCCGTCGAAAAACGTTGTTTCGAGAGAAACGCGTTTGAAGTTTGTTTGGATTACATAAATACATTGACGGTTTTTTAAAATGAATTTCATAAGTGTATTTATTAAGTATAACAACTTTTATATTAATATCTATAATATAAACCGAAAAAAAATTCATGAAAATAGCCTTTTTAGCGTATAAAGTGAGAAGACCCCTTAAGAAATTTAAAGTTGTTTTACAGTCAATTAAATAGAGTTGATATGTTAACGGATTTATGTAAATGAAAGATTATATGTCCAAATTTCGAGCGCCCCAAGCTTTTATTTGTCACGTATAGGTGATATGGTAAAAAAAAATTATTCTCTACTTTTTAGTACAATCATTAAAAGCTTGGTTAAACATTTTTTTCATAGAAATTATTTTCTACTATGTAGTCTTTAATTAATTTTACTAGTCAGTTGTAACTAGTAGTTTACTAGGTGACAAGTTTGTACGTTAGGAACGTGGAATGCTTGGAAAAGAATTAACAAAGACTTCCATTAGGATTGAACTTACGACTAATTGCAGCATATAAACTTTTCACATACAAACAGGCGGCTACGAATTTGTTTGTATGTGTTGGTGAGATTTTTTTAACTCTTTTTACCCCCTTAAGCGTTGATTTTCGAAAAATCCTATCTTAGTGCCCCTCTACACCTTCTGAAGAACATATCTTCCAAATTTCATGATTCTATCTTCAGCGGTTTAGGCTGTGCGTTGTCTATATGTTAGTCAGTCAGTCAGTCACGGAATCGTTTTATCTGTATTAATCGGAATTATTTTTATATTTTATTTACTTCCTGAGTTCCAACGTATACTCTTGCGGATTTTTGGGTATTACCCTTCTCTATAGAACTCTATCCTATCACTCCCTACCCACACTTCGCTTATCTAACCTAACTTCCATTGCGTCCACAGCCGTCCCAAAGGAGTAGAAGATACCTTTAGACGAAAAAAAAATGCTGATTTTCATGATTTTTTTTAAACGGAAAGATTTCTTCACCTTTTTTGAAACATAGGGTATGTTTTATCACTACTTTTGGCTGTTACATAATATTTTTTCAAAATAATCTTTAAAAATGGCGGAGGTATGATTAATCTGAAAAAAAAAACCACGAAAGGTTTTCTTTCATTGACACTCATACGTAGAATATGGACCAAGAAAAGGTAAGAAATGTTGAAAATCGATAAAATGGTACGCGTTGAAACGGAGAGATTTAATTTTCCGGAAAAATGGCTGCATTTTGTAATTAAAAAATACTGTTTTTTTTCATTTTCCAAAATATATTCAGGGCCATTTTTTGGACACTCAGGTTAGAAAGATTTATACTAAATTTTATCTGAATCGGCGAATCAGTTTTTTAGCTATAGGTCATGCCAGTTTTGAAATTGCAGCTTAGAAGACCGGGCCGTGCCTGCGCCATTTTTAAAGATTAATAAAACAAAATACCATGTAACAGCCAAAAGGAGTAATAAAACATACCCTAAGTCTCAAAATTGGGGAAGAAATCTTTCCTTTTGAGGGGCTATATACGCTGGAAAATTTAGGTGATTTTCGGGAATTTTTTGGAAGAATAGTACTCAATTAAATGTTTCGGAAAATTAAGAATATATTTGGCTATATTTGACCTATTTTACATAATTTTTTCATCGAAAAATATTGAGATTCAAGCGACTTATGCACTGCCTTCGGACGCGCCAAAAAAAAAGTTCCTCCACTGCTGACATGATTCCGGCCGATTGAGTAGCTGAAACCAAAAAAGGAAAAAATTTCGTTAAACTGGAAGGTGTTTCCTGTACAATGACGTACGATTTTCGAAAAATATCAAAATCTAACAAAATTGCGTAGTTATGAAAAAAAACGTCTGTTTTCTTGCCTATAAAATGGTCGTTTTTTCAATGCCAAATCGTCAATTTTCATTCAATCAAAAATATCCTACGTTATTGTAGAGTAAATATATACAAGTGTACTCAGTTCAAATTTTAAGTCAATCGGGTAATTGCGCTTTGAGTTACAATGTCAGCAAATTTGAAAAATCTCATTTCGAGAAAAAAGCGTTTAAAGATTTAACTGTCGATTTTAGCAAGATAAAAGGATTAGAGATACGGCCTTGAAATTTTTTACAGGATATTCTTGAAAGTATAAACTGTTGAAAAAGGCAAAAAAAAACGATTTTTTGAAAATGTCACACTGGTATAGCCCCTCAAAAAAACATCATGGAAATCAGCAAATTTTGTCCTCGCCTAAAGGCTTCTGTTCTCCCCCCTTAAGCTACACTATTCCGCATTTGCCGCGGGGCACGGAAAAGTCCGGAAAACCCGTATCAGTATAAACAGCCCCATTTTCTTCTGATTCTCTGGTGCACAGACGTTTAACTCAAGTACCTACACCAAGGTCTCAGGGGTATTGGCCTTCCGGTCATTGGTAGATGCGACAGCCGGGGCACGGTTAAGCGGTCACCGCTCCAAGTATCGACTATGCACAACGCTTCTTAAGAGGGAAATACATATAAACGGTCGAAAATGACGAAAAATTTCGGGATTTTTTTCCAACGCAACTACTGGACCAATCGTTTTGAAACTTATAGGGTATTTTATTGGACATTGGAAGACATGGAAAACATTTTTTTTTAATCGACAATAAGTGTTCATCAGCAGCCTGCAGCCAATTGTTGCTGAACAAATTTTCGGAATTTGCGGCAGCGATAAAAAAATCTATTTATCCGATTCATTTCAACCAAAGGTTTTTAGACACACCATTGCAAGCCCTCGTCGATAAAGCTCCATACTCAATAAAAATTTGAATTAAATAAACATTTTTTGCATAAAAAACACGAAAATTTTCGGTTAAAATTCGATCGTTTTTTTTCTCAGTGCCGCCATTATTACAATATTCAAGTTTCGCAACTTTTTCTTGGTTTATCGACGGCGTACATTCATATAGAATGTAATGGTTTTTTAATTTTTTGTTTGAGATAAAACAAAACTGCAGCTGCGGCAATTCGACATCGCGGGGAAAATTCGTTCAGCAACAATTAGCTGCAGGCAGCTGATGAACGCTTATTGTCGATTAAAAAAATGTTTTTTATGTTTTCTAATGTACAATAAAATATCCTACAAATTTCAAAACGATTTGTCCACTAGTTGCGTTGGAAAAAAATCCCGATTTTTTTTCGCCATTTTCGACCATTTACATGTATATTTTCCCCCTTAACTCGAAGTCCCACTGGTGTGGGACTTCGAGTTAAGGGGGAATCATTCCACCGAACCATCCACCAGCGTCAGTCTTGTCTCTAACAATATTTTATTCAAGTTGGACGGAATTTTTAATTTACCGCAATGAACTCATATATCCGCCTGGAAATTCTTTAATCCTTTATTTTCGTTGTCATTGGAGATCTCTTTCTGCAAACTTAGGTTGCAGATCCCTTATAGGGATCCTAAAAAATCTGCGAACAAAAGATGGGGGGGGGGGTATCGAAAAAAACAAATCTTCTTTCAATAATGCAAGTTTGGGCGTTTTTATTTTTTTCGTCATAAAAGGCTATATAAAATCATGGATGTTTGACTGTTGATCTTTTAAATTAAAGTCTTCAATTAAATTTAGCAAACTTGTTCGTTTCCGCAACCAATATGTTTGCTTTTGGTGTTTGTCCATGGAGTCCCGAATATTGTCACCGTAAAATGGTTGATTCGACATGACTTAAAATTCAAATCAGTAACTATAGGGTGTTTCAAAATGACCTGACATTATAATTTATTAATAAAACGTATTATTTATTTGATAAGTGCGAATATTTTCATTTCAATATAAGGTACAAACATGGAGGTTATGTGTGGAACGCAATATCCGATAAATGGCCGCCTCCTCCCTGTTTGCAAACGTTCACGCTTTTGACGAAATTTTCAATAACATTTTGGCATATTTGCGGACTAATTTAATTAATAATGCGTCCAATTGCTTCCTTGAGCTCCGGAATGGCCCGTGGATCATTGGCATACACTTTTCCTTTCAGAAGACCCCAAAGAAAGAAGTCCAATGGCGTCAAATCGCACGATCTTGGTGACCAATTCACACCACCGCGGCGCGAGATAACACGACCATGAAAACTTCGTCTGCAATAACTGCATCGTTTCGCCCGCAGTGTGACAGGTTGCGCCATCTTGTTGAAGGAATATGTCTTGCAAGTCCATGCCGCTTATGCCATTTATCAATATTATGTTCCACACGTAACCTCCATGTTTGTACCTTATATTAAAATAAAAATATTCGTACTTATCAAATAAATAATACGCTTCATTAATAAATTTTAATGTCAGGTTATTTTAAGACACCCTTTAGATATCTCCTATAAAAACGACGAAGATTAGGATCGGAGCTTATTCAAAATCCAGTCACAAAACAATATGATCCCATTCCAGACCTACTGCATTTAGGTGATCCATACCAATCATATTTCTCAATGTAAAAGCGAAAACGTTTGCATTTCCTCAAATCCATAATTCCCCTGCAAAAAACGATCCCACAGTTAAATTAAAAAAAAAAAAATATTTAAAAAAATGGCGTGCCCAACGATCGATTTCACATTAATCATGAGCTCGATCGGGGCCACTCAAATTTTGACACGAAATATAAGTACGCAAGAAAATAATTTGACAAAAAATATTGTCATTTCCAGTCGTCGATCCGGAGGGGACTAATGACACTTTTTCCGTACTGCATCCCGCCGTAGGGATGATAAAAAAAATACATACATGAATATGTGGATGTGTGTGTGTGTGTGTGTCTATATATATATATATATATATATATATATATATATATATATATATATATATATATATATATATATATATATATATATATATATATATATACATACACACACTTTTTTTCCGCAGGGGAAAAATTACCGTGGTGTGACAACAACGAAGGGAGATTTTCTGGTAGGGCCAAGGGACGAGAGGGGGGGTGGGCGCGCTGAAGTGGGATCGCGTTTCCCTCGAACGAGGCAAAATTGTCATGTGGGCGTCTCTCTTCTCGTCTCACTTTCTTTCTCACTTTTCATCGTGCCGTGAGCCCAGAATATTTCGCACGAAGACGAAGAAGGGTGCAAGGGCGCGGGGCCCGGGGGCTGTTCAAAAGATAGAGACGGAAAAAATGTAGACGGGTTTGCAGGACTGGCGCGATGATATTTGTCTTGTTTACGAGAAGACTTATGCGCGTGTGCCGTCCGCCGAACTACGAACCTCGATCAATAGGCCTCTACTGGAAATCTCCCACTCACACACATTCACGCTCTCATAATACGTATATACCGTAACGGTACCGAATTTCGTTACGTTAAATTTGTTCGGTTCGGGACTCGAGCGGGGAATAAATTAGTTGAGACTCTGGTAAGATGCCGAGTTTTAATACAATTCATAAAAATTTCTCTTGTGGCGCGACGTAATAAAAAAAAATTCGTCTGCGTGTGTATATAAGAGTGTTACGTTTGTGTTTACATCGCCATTTTGCGTTAAAATGCGCCGCGTAGGTGTATGTGTGTGTGTGTTTGTTTTGTGTTTAAGGGGCTATACCAGTGTGAACGCTGAAAATTTGGGTGATTTTCGGGAATTTTTTGGAAGAAAGGTACTCGATTAAATGTTTCGGGAAATTAAGGATATATTTGGCTATATTTGACAAATATTACATAATTTTTTCATCGAAAAATATTGAGATCCAAGCGACTTATGCGCTGCCTTTGGAGGCGCCAAAAAAAAAGTTCCTCCACTGCTGACGTGATTCTGGCAGGTTGAGTAGCTGAAACCGAACAAGGAAAAAAATGTCGTTAAACTGGAAGGTATTTCCTGTACAATGACGTAGGATTTTCGAAAAATATCAAAATCTAACAAAATGGCGTAGTTATGAAAAAAAGTATTTTCTTGCCTATAAAATGGTCGTTTTTTTCAATGCCCAATCGTCAATTTTCATCCAATCAAAAATATCCTTCGTCATTATAGAGTAAATATATTCAAGAGTACTCAGTTCAAATTTCAAGTCAATCGGATAAATGCTCTTTGAGTTACAGTGTCAGCAAATTTTTAAAATCTCATTTCGAGAAAAACACGTTTAAAAATTTAACTATCGATTTTTGCAAGATAAAATGATATTGATATAAATGATAATGATATTCTGGAAAGTATAAACTGTCGAAAAAGACAAAAAAATCGATGTTTTGAAAGTGACACTGGTATAGCCCCTTAATGTTTTAAAGCGTGTCGTAACCGTCAGACACTCGCATGGTAAATGCTTTGATCGATAATGATTTCGGCGGCTCGACGGTGTCGCCCTCTTCGCTCGATAAGCCTGTGCTCTGTCGGTCGCTTATCGATCGTTCGTCGTTTCCCCCTCCCTGGCAATCGATTACTCGTTACGCGATCGCTGTCAGTACAGAGCGAGTTTGTGCACCGCCGTCGTCACCGAGAACGAGATCACGTCACCGAAGTAACGATACATACATTACCATGGCCGCGAGTTCACCGCACGTCCGTCATCCGAGCCCCGTCATCTCAGCCGCCGTGATTGTGAGTTGTACGGCGCTACCGCTAGAACTCGACCCGAGATCGTGACGTGCCGAAGTGCCGGCAATACAAAACACACTGTACTTGCCCACTACATACGAGATTGTCGGCGACGGTGCACGGTTTTTGCCTTGTGTTGATGCTAGACTAAACCACCGAGACCGGTCGCGATGGACACACGATCGCCGTCACGTCGTTCGGAACTCGGTCCGAAATAATATCGCTCGTCGGTGACGTAACGGCGGTGGTGGATAACCGCTCGCAGTCAGTCCAGTAAAGGAGCCGAAAACCCAGCACTTTTTAACGTAGAATATGAATTTTTGACGGAAGGTAGATGGTTGCGTACTGAAAGTAACCCCGATAAGATTTTGCCCCCCAAGTCGCCCCAACCCCAAGAAATAAGGGTTGAAAACTTAAAAATTGCCGTATCTCGATAATTAATAGCCCGATCAAAAAATGTTTCAAGCAAAAGTTGTTTGGAATAATAATATGCGTATAAAGTTATCTGATGTCCAATCCCCTATCTTTGAAAATAGCCGAAAATTGTGCCGCTATTTTCAAAGATGGGGGGTTAGACGTCAGATAACTTTATACGAATTTAATTATTCCAAACAACTTTTGTTTGAAACATTTTTCGATCGGGCTATTGATTATCGAGATACGGCGATTTTTAAGTTTTCAACCCCTATTTCTTCGGGTTGGGGCGAGTTGAGGGGCGACATTTTATTGGTGTTACTTTCAGTATGCAACCATCTACCTTCAGTCAAACATTCATATTCTACGCTAAAAAGTGTTGGGTTTTCGTCTCTGTTACTGGACTCTCAGCCATCCCGGCACTCTTGTTTACCTCTGGGTTGGGTGTGTGTGTATTCCGCAGTGTTAGCTGTGTTTGACTTAAGGCGTTACCCCCACTTGTAGCGCAAAAAAAGGCCTTTTTCATGAATTTTTTTAAAGAAAACTACGATCGATTTTTAATCGATCAATATACCATCTTAAAGAACACATCTTGAAGAACTTTCAGTAATTTTTTATTGAAAAATATTACATTTTTTAGTGGCAAATGGGCGTCAATGAAATAATGTTTTTATATACACGGTTTGCGGTGACCAACATTGCGGCGAAGTGGATCATCTGAAAAAAAAATGCGGATGGATTTAGTCAAACATAAGTATAAACTAGTCTTTAATCGAAGGATTTTAAAAAATATTCATTTTTCACAAAATGGCGGACAGTCAAAGTTAATGGTTCGATTTTAACGAAAAAAACGGCCGTTTTTTGGCTATAAAACGGCCATTTTTTTCGAAAAAAAAAATCGAACGATTAAAGACTACATTTTTATGTATTAAATAAGCCTGCAAAATTTCAAGAAGATCGGTTCATTAGTGTTCGAGTAATCTTGGTCACCGACTTCAGAAATGGCATTTTGAGAAAAACGCGTTTAAAGTTTCTCTTTCAACGCTCTTTCAACGCGGATTCTTCTCTTTCAACGCTCATATCTCAGTCAATTTTGTTCGGATCGACTTGAAATTTTCAGGACATATTCTCAGATATTGATACTTCCAAAAAATGCAATAGAAAAAAACGATTTTTTCAAAATCGCAAGTGGGGGTAACCCCTTAAAGGGTTAGGCCACAGTAACGGGTATAAAATCATGTGCGAATTTAAGAATTTTTTCGTATGAAAAAGTGGTTCGCTCATAAAATTAATTACACATCTATTTAGTATGAATATCAAGCTGTTAGAAAAAATATATATATTTTTTTTCGATGTACAAAATGGTCGACTCTCGAAAATTCTCGTAACAGCTTTTTTCCAATTGGCGTGACAAAGAACTTCAACAATTTCACTCGATTTACTTCAAATTTAAAAGGTATGTTCCTAATTGCATTTCGCAGAGAAGTACGCACGGAATTTCTGATTAAGGGGCCACTTTGGAGCCACGAAAAAAGGCTATTTTCGCGATTTTTTTTTATTTTTAGGATTTTATAAAAGATATGAATATAAAAGTTGTTGGGCGTGATAAATAAAGTCTTGAAATACATAAAAAATAAAATTTCAATCCATTTTTATTTATTTTTATTCATTTTTAAGTACAAAAACTATAGTCTAACGTAACGCCTCAAAAATCGGTGGGCCAGGTAGCTCCATCACAACTCGGCAACGGCTTGTCTGAAACAAAGAAATCAAAGTCCATTAGATTCAGTATAACACCAGCTACAAAATGACCCTCGGATATAAAGTTTTATCAAAAAATAAAAAAAATGGCAGATGAAAAACGAAAAAAAACGCGTTTTTCGCAACAAAAAAAAGAGTTAGAATCAACATTTTTAAGGGGGGATTGTCTTTTTTTTTCGAAAAATTTACCGCTTTTTGGGATTTTTTTTGTGAAGAAAGTATACAACGGAAAACTTGTGAAACTTGGCATATAGTTTTATTGATCTGTTTACTACATACAAAAAAAATTTTAAACAATTTCATCAAAAAATCCGCCTTCCACCCCCCTCGACGCGCGATGGTCCTTTTTTGATGGTGTGCACGATTACAGCCTTCACGTTCATCCTGCAACAAAAACCCAAAGAGCATTTTACTTTAGACACATATAGCTATCGTTCGATGAAGGGAAAAAAAAATTGACGATTTGGTGACGTTTTGAACTTGAAGTATCGATTTTTCGAAAAAAATTGATCGATTTTTTGTTATAAATAAAAAACTATTAAACGTATTGCTTTTTTGCTTCATCAAACGATAAAAGGATGTCAGCTGAGCATTCTGTCCAAATTTGAAGGCAATCGGTTGAATAGTTTTTGAGAAATCGTGCACACCATCAAAAAAGGACCATCGCGCGTCGAGGGGGGTGGGAGGCGGATTTTTTGATGAAATTGTTTAAAAAATTTTTTGTATGTAGTAAACAGATCAATAAAACTATATGCCAAGTTTCACAAGTTTTCCGTTGTATACTTTCTTCACAAAAAAATTCCCAAAAAGCGGTAAATTTTGCGAAAAAAAAGACAATCCCCCCTTAAACCATCGAGGGGCATCTTGTTGCGGAATCATGTTTACAATATGTGGTTCAAATTTCAAGAGAATCGGTTTATTAGTTTTAGAGATACGATGGAGATAGATTTTGAAAACGTTGTTTCGAGAAAAACGCGTTTGAAGTTTATACTATGAAAAACTCTTACCTAAACTCAATCGGCAATTCCTGCACCGTACAAAATCCCTTCTGATTGCTCATCACCGTCGATTTCTTCAAGTCTTGCTTGCTTTCGATTTTTTGAAATTTTCACAGTGGACTGGCCCCTTAATCGAAATCTTTTCATTTCATGAGCAGTTTGTGAGCAGTTATAACGAAATTTTTCACTCACAATTCATTTCTTACGTTCAAATACCTACAACTTTTGAATAAAACAATATTTTTTGCATTCCATACGTACTTCTCTAGGTATTCTAACGTAGATTGACGAGAATTTTTGTTTTTTGGTCTAGGTGGAAAATTGTGGATGCTAAATGTCACGCCGCGGAGCGTCTAAAAAAAGACAACAAAAGAAAATATTAGTAGTCGGCCATTTTGTACATCGAAAGAAAAATATACATATTTCCTAACAGCTTGATATTCATACTAAATAGATGTGTAATTAATTTTATGAGCGAATCACTCTTTTATACGAAAAAAAAATTGTTAAATTCGCACATGCTACTGTGGCCTAACCCCTTAAGAATACCGTTTATTTTCCTCGGATTTAAAGATCCGTTCATCCTTCTCTGCCTTAATTATTCTATTATCTTCTTTCCACATCTTTTTTAATATTCTTGTGACTCCTCTCACCTTCCTGTTCGTGTCAGCTGTGGACTCGTCAAATCCCAGGAAGTTGAGAGTGCTTTAATAACCGAGTGACTCCACTTTTCCTGTTTCGTTCGTCTTTCCTCCTGCGACACTTTCCTTCCCCTAAAGGTCAGTATTCGTGTGAGCCGTGTACTTGTCGATTCACGAGGAAAAGAGGAAGTGACATTCCCCTCAAAACCCTGCCCTTATATACCCCCTTTAATCCGCGCTTCCCCTCCCATTCTCCATCTAATAATAACTCCTGTAAATGTTAATTTTTTCTAGATTTGTGTAATTTTTGCCGACTGTTCGTTTTTGTTGGTCGCCCCCCCCCCCCCCCCCAAAGACTGTCGCTCTCGCGCATTGTTTACATTTTGGGGACGGCGTTTGCCCTTGCAACGTGGGAACGTCGCAATACATATATGCTCTCAGTAAAATGCGCACATTCGAAGGAAAGTGTTCTTCAGTCACCAGCCTTTCGAAATCAGCCGCCCTCCCTCGCGCCCCTTCTCTCTCTCGCTTTCTCTTCCACTCCAGTCTAGCTTTTCTCTCTTGATTGGGGGGGGGGGGGGGGGGGGGGTTCAGAGCCTCCCTCGTTTATCCGTGAAAATTTGAGAATCGGGAGAAAGAGACGAAGCATCGCGACTGGAAGATATCAAACTCTAAAAGCGCGGACGATCGCGTTTTTCATAAATCAACGGCGAAGAAATGAAACCTGTGACAATTTGAACAACGACAATTTCCACAGCAGCAAAAAGAATGGTATCCCCCATGGAAATTTATATACGCAAAAATATACTGCAAATTTATTTTATTAATAATTGTAATATATGTGAAATGTATGCCATATACTGAAAATATATGTTGCATATATGTGCCAAATTCTAATTTTCGTAACGTTTTTATATATGAGATGTATATGCGTGGTATTACTGTATGTCAATGTATCATATATCAATGATATATGTAGCATTTACCCTGTATATATACCACATATATTTAGCATATATGTTGCATACACACTGCGTACATACCACATATATACTGCATAAATGGTACATATATGCCACATGTATACAGATATGCGTAGCATATCTGTATATAGTGTTTATATGTAATAGCGTACTTTAACTGTAAGTTGAGTTTTTTTAAGTTTAAGTTTTAAGTTTTATTAAGTTTAACTGTAATAGTGTTTATACACAGCATATATTTTTTGTCAGGAATATGCATCAAAAATGTATGCGTCATATATGACGCATAAATGACACATATATGAGTCATATATGACGTATACATTTTTGATATATTTTTCTGACAAAAAAATAGATTGAAAATATATCGAAAATATATGCGTCGTATATGCCTCATATATGCATCATATATAGTGTTTATACGTAGCATATATGTTTTGGTCAGAAAAATATATCGAAAATATATGGGTCATATATGCATCATATATTTGGTGCATATATACTGAATATATACGTATTATTCTATTTTTCGTCACTATATATGCGACCGATATATATATATATATATATATATATATATATATATATATATATATATATATATATATATATGTTGCATATATTTTACATACATAAATTTCCATGGAGGCTCCTTACTATTTTTTGTAAAACACAGTACCTTTACCATTTTTTGGTAAAAAAAAGTGGTACCTTTACCAATTTTTGGTAAAAAAAATAGTTCCATTACCAATTTTTAGTGAAACATGGAACCCTTACCTTTTTTCTTGCGAAAAATGGTACCCTTGCCATTTTTTGCGAAAAAAATGGTACCCTCACCATTTTTTGCCGTTGTTCTTCAAAATCCGAATTAATTTTCGGACACTCATTTTTCCGGCTTTCATCTTGCCGGGATGGTATTTTTTCATAAGCTGATAAACCGCTGGAATGCAACGAAAATTCTTGGTTTTTCGCTCCCTTGTTTCTGATAGGATCCAAAGGTAGACGATTATCTATTGTGATAAAGCTCGCATACTATAATCGCGACGAAAATTCTTTTCCTCTTTGTTATATATTTATTTTGGCATTATAAATAATATTGTTTTGCACATTTGGATCGTCGATCTCTACTAAAGATCCTAGAAAAAATGATGAATGATTTCCATAGCGTAAGTAATGGAAAAGAATGTGAGCGATTAAAAAAAATCGTTTGCATCGCATTCCATCCATGCAAACGTCAATATCATATTTTCGTGGACGATGTAGAGAATTCGATGTAGAGTCGATGTAGAGAATTGATTGATACATTTATAGGGGATTAATAACTAATCTTGTATGATAAAATAACATTAATCAATTTAAAAAAACATTAATGAAGAGAAACTAATAAATTTCAGAAAATGGGCAACAGCACTGTTTGCCCAGCAACGATAAAATGATCAATTTTTTTAACTGGTCTACCTCGCAAGCAATTGAGCTTCAAGTTCCCCCACCACGCGCGCACATAACAGGAGATTCCAGATCAAGTAAAACATGACAATTTTTTTATTTTCTCCAATAAACTCCAAGTCCCTTCCCAGTGCCACGTGGCAGTCGCCAATGTAACAATAGTTTTGTCCAAAGTGCGTCCACGAGAACAGCAATGGAAAAACTTCTCCGGCCACAAGGTCTCGTCAATTTGTTTCGGAAAGGGTTGCACAGAAAAACGAGGAAAATTGCAACTCTGAGAGGGAAAATAGGAGTGACACGGAACTCTCTCTCGGGGTAGTCGGCGCGGTGGGAGAACGATTTGCATGTGTGCGGTACTTATGAAGTAGTCGCGGGCGTGCAAATAAAGTACCGGGTACTAGGATACTCGTTAGTCGATGATAGGTGCTTACCGTCCAAGAGCTCACAGAGCGTTGCGTGGAACTTGCACCGAGACTGTTGGAGCGCGTATAGTCTTTCATATGGAATATAAAAGAACGAGAGAAAGAGAGAGAGAGAGAGAGAGAGAGAGAGAGAGAGAGAGAGGGAGGGAGAAAAAACCGATACGATCGCGTGACGATCGGTATTCACTGAAATAGAGAGTGCGAGCGCACAGCTGCGTTCGCGTAGCAGCTCGTCAATGACCACATATATGTCCAGTGGTCGCCTTCCAACTTCGAACTCCTCTGCACGATGATCCGGATCGTATCGAAGAAGAGAGGAGGGAGGGAGTGAGAGAGAAATTAAGGGAGGACACCACTGTGCCGGGCCAAAAAAGGTCGTTTTTCTGATTTTACTTCTCTACTAGATTATTTATTTAGAAAAAAAGTATCTTATTACGCATACATTGAACTTATGTCGGGTAAATTTGTATTTTAAAGAATTAAAAATTAACAACGTTATTGAGGCATTATAAACTGACAGAAAAATTATATTGATATTAAGTAACCGCGTCTATTTGATTTAAAAAAAATTGAATTAACTAGCATTTTCGTGGAATGAATTTTTTTCTATTGCATTCCATTATTGGAATTATTTATTTTAAATATATTTATTTATTCAAATTAAAATCCATTTAATAGCGTCCAATAACTAAATATTCTATTTGATCCTAATAAATCTGCTATTCGGTTTCATGTGTTCAATAAACAATTTAGTTGAATCCGCTAAATGCATCTATTTGATTTTAAAGTTTTTTAATTGAATAGAATTTCCGTCGAGTCAACCATTTTTCTGTTTGATTGAACGAATGGTCTGCCTTTATTGCAACAGACATATCAAAGTGGTGTGGGGGTGGAGAGAGTGGAAAGAGAGGAATTATATATATATATATATATATATATATATATATATATATATATATATATATATATAGGTAGGTTATGTTTAAAAAATCTATAGCATGTTATTCGATGAAACTCTCTAATTATCACATTGATATTAACTCATTGATATAGTTTATGTGATACAACAAATAATTATAGGAATTAATTTGGTCTCTTATGCCATATCTGCGACCAAGATGTTACTAGCACTCTACAGCATAGGGGCAGCGCGCGTAGCTATGAATAGGTAGGTTCTAGGTTCGATTCCATATAGGAGAAATATTTTCTTCGAAAAAAATAATTTCGGAACGCCAGGAAATAACGAATTACGATACAAAATCGTTATTGTAAAACTCTCAATTAAGAGTTTCATTTCATTTTGGATTTATGAAATATTTTATGCATATAGTACACTTAAATTAACAGTATACATTGTAAGCAAATAAAGATTCATTTGAATCGAATCGTTATTCAATTTGAATATATTTAATATTTAAAAAGAATAGCTGAAAAAAAATATCTTTCAAACAAATAAGATCGTGGTAGGCCGTGAGACAAGGAAAAAACCTATTTGATTTAAATAGATCCTATTTAAATTAAATATTTTTTGGCAGTGTAGAGGCGCTGCATAAAAAATGTGGTCCAATGGCCGGATCGATAACTTGACGATGGTTGGTCTGAAAGATAACAATAAAAAAGTTTTATAATCTATGTAAATGTAGTTCTCGTAGTAGGTACCCGTTTTTCGAAATAAAATCACAAAAAGGCGGGACTAAAAAAAAGTGCAAATTTGAAAAAAAATTCACTTATATTCGAGGGCTAAAAAAAGACGAAATTAAAAAAAAAACGACTATGTGCAACGATAGCTACGGCAATTACAGAAATTTTGGTTTTTTTTTTAATTGAAAATCGGACAGTTATATCTAGAGTTATGATTCCAGCCAGGTCGAGAAAAACGCGATTGCAAGTTTTAGTATACGTAAATCGTTGCGTAACCTGCTCTCACTAAATCGTAGGTAACTCGGTCAATTGTCAATATTAAAACTTACATTTTTGTCACATATTCTTGAATCTGTATATTGAGAAAAAATTATTAAAAAATTCGATTTTTTTCACCCGTCACAGCGGTGTCCCGCCTTAAGAACCGGGACAGAATCGAAACATTTCTTTGCGAGATCCTTCATGAGGTCTTCATGACGTAGACTCACCTCTCGAGAGCCCGTTTCTGTAGGTGAAGACCCGCGATGAGCCCGAGAAGTGTGGGTGCGTGTATCACGCGAGGGAAAAAGTTACGCGGAAACAATGTCTCGTAATCCCTCGAATGATCCATATTACGACGTAACTAATGATTGCCTGAATCGAAAAATCACGATTGTGAAGTTTGCATCGTTGGAATGCATTGCCAATCAATTTTTTTCGAATTGCGATTTTTCCGAGTGATTTAAACTGGGAAAATTGCGAAACCGGTTTTTGGGATTTTTAGTGGAGATCGTATTGTGCGGACGGATAAATGTTGCGGACGCCAAACGAATCTTGGGAGAAATGTTGGAGGTAGGGACGTAGGGGTTGTCACTCGACGTGAGAAATTTCGGAGCAAAGAATTGGGGAAAAACATACAATGTATGGAGTTGAAGTTTGCATCATCGGAATCCAATGGAAATGAATTTTCTTGAGCTCACCACATTTTTTTGCCCCATTTTGACTACGATAACCACTCCAACATTTTTGGGGGTCCTTAGCAGATATCTTTATCCCAAATGTACTGTTGTTGTTTACATAGTTGGAATGCAACGAAAATTGTTTTTTTTTTTAATATTTTCGTTTTTTTATTTTTATTATACAAAGTCTTTGTTGCATATTTTGATTTTAGTCCTCCAAATAGGGAGCTCATAAAATTGGTGCGGCCTTTTCGTAGCTGATATTCGTACAAGAAATTTGACCAATTGAAAAGTTAGTAATTTTAAGTCCATTCCATGCAAACTTCAATCTCATACAAATTAGGAAAATAAAGTTTGAATAATAATACAAAAATAAAGTATGAATTTTCATTGCGTTCAACGATGCAGACATCAATGCCATAAATTAAGGGGAATATGCCTTTGTGAGGGCAAAATGAAGGGTCATTTTTTACAATTTATTTAAGAATAACAAAACAATATTTTTAAATTCGGTTCTTTATACAGTTAGTACAAGTCTCAAAGTAAAGGAAATTTTGTTTAAAATTATTTTGAAACAAAATGGCGACGCATAGTCGATGAAATAAACTCCTTTTTCATAGTCCTCTACGGGCGTACTCACATAGATTATAACTTTCAAGCTAGAACAAAAAACAAAGCATATTTTGAAAGTAGATATGAAAAACTAGCCCAGTTCGTAGGGGTTTTTGAAAATATTTATTTAAAAAAATGGCGTTAATTTGAAGAAAAAAATATCGGTCGAATATCGATCATAAAATTCTTCAATATCAACTTATCGAAAAAATCCTGCGTACTGGACTAGAAAATGTTGTCAAGAAGCTACAGTAAAAATTTCAAGTCAATCGATTGAAAACTCGAGGCAGACACGCATACGCCCGTGTCTAAAAACATAGTTTCGAGAAAAACGCTATTAAGGGGCTGTGTGAACGCTGAAAATTTCGGTGATTTTCGGGAA
Organism: Ophion ellenae; assembly: GCA_963210295.1. NCBI lineage: Eukaryota > Metazoa > Arthropoda > Insecta > Hymenoptera > Ichneumonidae > Ophion > Ophion ellenae. The sequence continues at coordinate 46,631,923 of OY723386.1, read as the reverse complement.
TTTTTTGGAAGAAAAGTACTCAATTAAATGTTTCGGAAAATTAAGAATATATTTGGCTATATTTGGTCTATATTACATAATTTTTTTCATAGAAAAATATTGATATCCAAGCGACTTATGCACTGCCCTCGGCGGCGCCAAAAAAAGTTCCTCCACTGTTGACATGATTCCGGCCGATTGAGTAGCTGAAACCGAGTAAGGAAAAAATGTCGTTAAACTGGAAGGTATTTCCTGTACAATGACGTATGATCTTCGAAAAATATCAAAATCTAACAAAATGGCTTAGTTATGACAAAAAAATCCTGTTTTCTTGCCTATAAAATAGTCGTTTTTTTTCAACGCCAAAACTTCAATTTTCATCCAATAAAAAATATCCTACGTCATTGTAGAGTAAATATATTCAAGAGTACTCAGTTCAAATTTCGAGTCAATCGGATAATTGCTCTTTGAGTTACAATGTCAGCAAATTTGAAAAATCTCATTTCGAGAAAAACGCGTTTAAATATTTAACTATCGATTTTTGCAAGATAAAATGATATTTACCATAAAAACTGCTAATTACAGGATATTCTTAAAAGTATAAACTGTCGAAAAGGGCAAAAAAACGAATTTTTTAAAAGTGTCCCACTGGTATAGCCCCTTAAAGTTTTAAGTACTGTAAAATCATGGAAATTTCGTGTTTACCTTTAATCGGCGATGCCTGGACCATACAATTGTCCTTCTAATTCAACATTCTCTTGCTCTTCTTCTTTTCTGTAAGATGTAGGAAAAAAATGCAAAAAAAAATTACAAAGGTATATTCCCCCTTAACAAAGTTTGAGTTCATCGGAATTTTCCGATTTCCATCTGTCCGCTCTTCATCGAATTTTTTACCCAAATTCCCCAAAGTGACGACAAGAATTTACAGTATCGAACAATTTTTCTTAGATAAAGTATCCGCGCATTATTTGAAGAAATCGATGTCTTCGATTACACCCACACTTACCCCAACATTATCGTTGCATCCCCTTGCAGTAAAGTATACCGATATCATCCGCACTTTGTCGAGAAACTTTTCTCCTTATTTCGTTCCGTTGCACACGATCTCACAAAGTATTATACCTATCCCACAATTTCCGCACTGCGATGAAATAAGTATGAGAGGCACACTCTCGCTGGTTACCCCGATGCGTGCGAGTACCAGCGGCCTGCCTTTCTTTTCTTTCCGCCTGGTGCGCAACTACGGAGCACTCTTTCCCTTTCACCTATTTCTGGTACCTTACGCCGCCCACCTAATGCATACGCGTACATTCGTATACGAGACAACTTGGTCTTTTCCAGAATCGTACCGCTTAGTTTTCGTCATTGATAATTCAGAAAAGCGTCGTTGCGTCTACTTGTACAACCCTTCATCGGACATTGCGAATTTCTCGTGTAATCATCGGAGACATTACTTGCGTTCCCTCGACAATGGATGGTGTTGAAGTTTCCACGGTTGCAACAAGCACTATACTTTTTTTATTCAATTGCGTAACTCTTTTTTTCTCGAATTGAAGTTAGGAATATTGCTCAAACGTTTATTAGGGAAAAGAGTATAATCCTAGTCTGCAATGTTTCATTCAGGCGGGATATACATTTAGACCGGAAGAAAATAAGCAATATTGAGGGATTTTTTAAACTAAGAAATAATTATTCTACAATTATCGAACTTTAGGTATACATTAATAGTATATTTAAATATACAAAACTATTTTTTTTAATTAATTCATCATCAAAATAACAGAGCTGTGGCAGAGTGTTGCAGCAAGGTCTAGCTTCCCGTAGACTTTGATTTGCAAAAAAAGTTCAAACATTTTTTGAGTTACAACATGTATAGTTTCTGTGTGACGATAATTAAAATGGAGAAAATGCAAATTTAAGAAAATGACACGCATTTACAAAAAACATCTACATTTCACGCAACATTTCGGTAAAATGTGGATAAAAAAGGCGTTTTCTTTTCCAATTTTTCAAAAACAATTCTCGTCAATAGAAGGTACCGACATTATCAATATTTCTACCAAGTTTTAACCCAATCGGCTTGATAGTTTTTGAGTAATCCTGCACGCCAATTTCGATAATGCAGTTTTGAGAAAAACGCGTTTGAAGTTCATGCCCGCTCCGAATCCAAGCGGTGAGGCACAGCGTTGACGTGCTGTAACGCTTGAAGTTTTTCGAATTTCGCTTTAAAACTTTAGGGAAAAATATTCTACATATAAACGTCTATCGTTTAAAGGGAAAAAAAGAAATCGATTTTTTGATTATTGTAAATGTATATCCCGCCTTGACGACATGTACGGCGTCAACATAACCTCACAAATTTTCGAACCCAGTTTTCTCATAGATGGTGAAGTTTTTTATGGAAAAAGAAAGCATCAGACTCTGGAGAATTTCCGGACGCAGAGTTTGACGATTTTCTTTCGCCCTAAATATTGTTCGTATCTGAGAAATCTCTGTTCGAAAATTTCCGCTATCTCTTTCGCACTCATATGTTACGTGGCACATCTACTCCGCCTTACAGGGAAAGGTTGCAAGGTCGATCTCTCCGATTTCGATGAAATTGGGTATGCTTGTAGAATGGGTAAAAATAGGCGACACGATTTTTTTTATATCTGTGGAACCCGATTTTTAAAGGGTGAAAAGCACCCTCCAAAATGGGGGTGTTTTTCGATTTTTGTCGATAACGATATCGTTCTCACCTCCAATGCCTCATAGTACACGAAAAAATAAACATTGTTGCAATTGGATCTTTTTTTTTCATATCTCGTACCGTTAAAATGTTATTCAACGAAAAACGAAAAACACCCCAATTTTCGAAGGTGCATTTCAACCATAAAAAACCGTGTTCCGCAGACATAAAAAAATACATGTAGCCTATTTTTACCCATTCTACTAGCATGCCAAATTTCATCGAAATCGGAACGATCGACGTCGCAACTATTCCTTGTTAGTTGCACACCTAAGGAAGTTAAAAAAAATTAAGCGATCTTCTCACTTTAGACTAAAAAAAGGCTATTTTCATAATTTTTTTCGATAGGTTTACATTACAGATATTGATATAAAAGTTGATACACTCAATAAATACACTTTCGGAATACATTAAAAATATTTTATTTATTTATTTCAATCACTATTTATAAACGGAAATGGAAGTTAAAAAATTTCTCAAAAAGATTGTAGGTATGCGCTGTTGATGAAATCTCGGAGATGGATCATCCGAAACGAAAAAATCAAACGGTTTTAGATTCAGTATGTTAATGGCTATAGCGCATATCATACCATTTTTTATATATGCAAAAATTACAAAATGGCGGACATTTTTCGAAAAAACAAAAATCCTGTTTTTTCACCGTTTTTGGCAAAAAAAATAAGTATTAAAATTTTAAAAATCCTTGATATGCGCTAAAGCTATAGTTATAAAGAATATCTGGTTAAAATTTCATAAGGATCGGTTCAGTAGTTTCGAAGATTTTATCAACAAGCCGTGGAAAAACGTTGCTTCGAGAAAAACGCGTTTAAAGTTTGTTTGCGTTACATAAATACATTTAAAAAATTGTTATGTATTTTGAACGTGTATTTATTAATTGTAACAACTTTTATATCAATATCTATAATATAAACCTATCGAAAAATTCATGAAAATAGCTTTTTTTAGCGTCTAAATTGAGAAGACCCCTTAAGTTGAAACCTTGTTTCCAACGATGCAAATTTCAGCAGCATTTTTTCAATTTTCTGTTAATAATTGATAGTTTAGGAGAAATTTATTCCACCGAGCAGCTTTGGATTCAATGAACTAAAGTGAACATTGGACCCAATTGTTGGGGACTATCGAAATAGATTGGCGAACAGTCATAGCGGACGAGCCGTGGCGCTTCTACGTCTATCCGTTTTGAAAAACGATGATTGCCCTGAAAATCCAAAAACACGTTCGAAAGTAAAGCTGGTCGTGTTCCCAACGTCTTTGTTCGATCCCCATTTGCTACAAGGATACTTTGACGATCATCGAATCAAACGTGTGAAGAGTTCTTCAAAACTGAACGATTTTCCATAGTCTCGGGGTAAAAAAATGCAAATTTTGCTCGTCACTTCATGGCTCGGAATTTCGTAACCGATATTATATATATTTGTCATAGTTGGATAAATCGAAACATCATCCGAGAACATCAATTCAAAAAGAAGGGAGTAGGAAAGAATAATAATACCAATTCCTCGCACATAACTCGACCAAAATTTAAAAAACGGATGACCGTCCCAACGAGCATATCTAATTGATAGAATAATTTGAAAAATAACTTAACGCCTTAGGCCAATCTACAGGCCGGAAAAATAGGCTTTTTGGGGATTTTTTTTTTTCAGAAAAACTACAAAATAAATCGAGATTACAAAGAAGGGTGTTTATCATACATATCAGTGACTGTATACAATAATTTTTTTGAAGCGATTAATTTCAAAATGGCGGCTGTGCAGCGTTTTTGCGATGACGTCTCCATTTTTCCAGGGTCCACGGCCGGACAAACAGCTCCTGAAATTTTTTAATTATAATGAGCCAATTAATTTTTTTTTATTACATATAATAACTGCTATAGAAGTACGTAGGATTTTTTCGATATACTGATTTCTGGCCAAATGGCGCACTTCTAAAGTGGAAAGTAAAAAATTTGCCTAAAAAATCGTCCGATAATTGTTAATTACAAATGAACTATGGAATATAAAAAAAAATCCTACGTACTTCCATAGACAATGTATTTTTCAAGATATATTCCACATTTCAAGTGAATCGGTTGAAAATTGTCTGAGTTATGTTTCCGGCCGACTTAAAAAATAAAACCGAGTACTTAGAGATTTTTCCCGGCCATAATCTTGTGGGACATAATTTTTGAGGACCTAGGGGACCATTAGAAAAAAATCGATTTTTCGAAAATTCTAGAGTGGCCTAACCCCTTAAGTTTAGGTTTCAATATCCGGACGATAAAATAAAACAATGTTGTAGTGAGTAAAAAAATAGACAAACGCGACCAATCAAAATAATTCCCTTTGTACTTCCCTCGAACGAAAATTAAGCGACAATCCTTTTTCCGAAATGTGGAAAAATGTCTTCATTGTTCGAAGGCGTAACGAAAATTGCCACAATTGTCGACGGGATTTCGTCCCGTATTTGGTGCACGATTTACGATGAATTCGGCACAAAAGCGAAAAACATGTTTTTCTCAATCACCCTTTCGTCATTTCGATCGAAGTTTCCCTTATTTTGTATAGTTTCCCCCTTTGCCACTCTGTCTCCATCCCTTGGTCTCACACCCGCCTGGGTAGGGTCGGGAAAGAACCCCCCCCCCTTCCCTCTCTTCTCCCGTCACATCAACTTAGGCTCTCCGGTCCAATAAGATTTGGCACGCGCTACCGCGATTCTCGCCTCTTCCACATTTTCGGATTTTTCGAACATACGGGCATATTTACGTGTACATATATAGATATATATATATATGTTTTTTTTTTTAGAGAAATCTGTCAAACGCCACGTATTTACTGTGTACACAGCCGGATGTAAAGAAGGGCAGCGGAGTGGGGGGAGGGGGGATATATTTGTTACCACACCTTCCACATCCCTCTCATAGTTCGTCGGAGCTACCCCCCTCTCGCGCGTAATCCAATTCCCGGGCTTGTAATTCTTCTACTGGCTCGACCATCCCCGTTGCAATGAATTTAGACACATACTCGATTATTTTTCCTCTCGATGGACCAAGACATTTTTCATGGAAAAATCAATTTTCTGGGATGCCGAAAAGTCTTCGCAAAATTGCAATTTCCAGAATCTCGAAGGTTGATACGAGGGCATATTAATGAATTTTTGCTGGGTATAAAACGTGGTTAAAATGAGAAATTTGAATAAAATTCATTAGTTAATACTTTTCGTATGATTCCCAGTCTTCTTTCATTCCTGACACGAATGAGAAAGCTGCGATAAGATTTCTTTCGTACAAGACAAAATGGCAATTGAAAATGAGCAAGGAAGAGCACGGCGAAAATGAATTCTTAAAAAGCGGAAGCACGATAGTGCAGGCCGCATTGGTAGAATCCAAGGATCCGGGTTGAAATTCCGAACTTTAAATGCTCCGACGGTATAAAATACCGAATTTTAATATTCCGAAATTCAAGATGGGGCCGGGTTGAAATTCCAAACGTTGAATGATCAGAACGCTCAGAACTCCGAAAAAATACTACCCCGAAAGATCAAAACTCCGAAAATCTTAACACCGTCAAAATAATTCGGCTATGGAAATTTTAAAAGTTGCGAAATTTTCAATAAATCGACGAATTATTTCAAGATTTTTTAAAATTAGGAAGTGATTTTGCCTCAATTTTGAAATTTGTCGAGACAATGTTATACGTTCTACATCATTTACAGTCAACTGTGTAGACTTTCGCTGTCATGATCTTGACATGGGGGCCGGGTTGAAATTCCGAACTTTGAATGCGCCGACGGTTTAAAATTCATAATTTTAATGTTTCGAAATTACAAGGTTCGTCAAGATCATGCCAGCAAAAGTCTAAACAGTTGACTGTGAATTATGTAGAACGTAGAGCATTGTCTAGACAAATTTTTAAATGGACGTAAAATCACTTCGGAAGAAAAAAAATTCTTTAAATAATTCGTCGATTTATTGAAATTTTTTAAATTTTTAAAACTTCCATAGCCGAATTATTTTGACGGTGTTCAGATTTTCGGAGTTTTGGTCTTTCGTGTAAAATTCTTTCGGAGTTTTGATCTTTCGGGGTAGTATTCTTTCCGAGTTCTGAGCGTCTTGATCATTCACAGTTCCGAATTTCAACCCGGCCCCGAATGCAATGAAATGTTTTGTTCGATTACTAACATTTTTTATCGCGCGATTTAAATAACGTAAATCAAAAGCATAACGCAAGAAAAAGCATAACTAGTTTAAATATGCAAGGCAAAAATGTTTTTTTTTAAGCGACATCACGTTAGTGTCTTTTGCATCATTACAAAGAAATTACGTTTTTGTCGATTACTTTTACAAGGACACAGCACGACCGTGGGGTCGGGTATTTGGCCGAATTTTTTTGTGGTGAAAGAGGACCCCTAGCACCTCACGTGGTTAAAATAGTAGGACGCACTACTCGAAAAATTCGGAGAAAAATCGATTCAAAGTTTCTTAGGCGCCTTATCAGTTTAAAATGTCAGGCACTTGTCGAGCCGCCGTCTAGTCTAGATGGCAAGGGCTCGGTCTTTTGCGCCGGAGGTCTCGCGTTCGATTCCTTCTTCGGATTTTTTTTTTTTTTGTTATCCCAACGATTATTCAAAACGTTTCTCATCCCTACATTATTTAAAAAAAATTATCTACATTATTTTTTTATAATTATTTTCTTTTTTTTCAATCATTTTCTTTTCTTTTCCAATAAAACAATCGATAACGGTGGGTTTTTGATTTTTCATTGTAAAGTGTATGAGGAGGAACATTGGGTTTTTGATGAGAATAACAAAGTCGATTAAGAAAAATTCAATTCTTATTCATATAATAATTATATACAAAAACCGCAGTGGCAATTATCGTAGAAACAAACAAAGCAATAATTTTTGCGACATCTTGCGCAACATATAAAAGCGGATTTTTTACAATCGCAGGGAGTTTGCAATGTATCCGTACAAAAACATGTGCCTATAACATTGATGAAAACATTTCTAGTAACTGATCATTTTTAGGCAAACCAGGCGCATTGAATCATGTCTCGGAATATTGGTGACGATAATTGATGGTGAATTATTGAATGAATTTTTATACAATCTTCCGGGGAATTAATTTCACGATTCTGCTCTAACAATTCGCTGCAATTTTGCAGGCGCTTTATGAAATTTGTAACTTGTCTGTAAAAGCAAACGTCACAAGGTTGCACCAAGGGAGTGAATTTTGGAGGAATTACTTTTACAGAGCAAGTTGGCATATTTTCGTCATCTTGGAAGATTTCATCATACATCTCTGGATTTCTTTGACCCTCCCAAGAGTCAATGAGAAGTAAACATTTATTCTCCCCGACATAAGTTTTTAAACATTTCTGGGGAAAGTCCGTGGCTGTTAAAAAACATAAGGCTGTTGTTAGTTTTTCGGACTTCGATGATGTTGCAATGACGTTCGTATATGTATTGGCATAGCCATCTACTAATTTTTAAATACGAGGTCCGAAATGACCGGTCGCCTCTTGCAAACATACGAAGACACGTGGGAGCAGTTTTCCGGATAATGTTATGGAATATTGTGCGGGGTACGAATGCGTCACTTTATTCAAATCCGAATTTTTGAGGAAAACTGTTTTACTCCCTTTTTGAGTGAGTGTCCTGTTGAAAACAGATTGATATTGACATCCTGAAAAAAATAGTATTTTTAATATTAAAAAATATTCGAATATGTATGTAGAAAACTTATTATATAATTAATTTTGAATTTATACATTTTGCATCGATAAAAACATTTTGTACGCAGAAAACTTGTATTTACCTGTTTGGTCAGTATTTATAACATAATCCTCATGGTATTGCGGTATTAAGCGGCACGTCTGTCGACGAAAGGTCTCTGCGGACGTCCGGGTTTCCTCCATTGATGCCGCCTCTTTTTTCGAAACTAGTTTCGTGGTTTTCCGGTGAGAAATTTTGTGTTTCTGTTTGAATGCCGTGACCCATCGATCAGATGCCTTGGAATTGAAATCGATGAATTATGCAGCAGCAGCCAACGCCCATTGTTGTAAATTTCTTGTCGTAACTTGCTGATATTGCTGACTTGCTTCCACAAAACGGTCGTAGGTCCACGAATCTATCGCCTCAAATTTGTCCAATCTCATTCCACCACTTTTAGTATCATTCTCCCAATGTGAAAGATATTCTTTTCTCTTCAAGCGGCTGCATCCTTTTTTGCAATGTCGCCAAAGACCACGTGGGATGCGCTTTAGCAATGTTCACGACTTTGACTTTGTAGGCGATTGGAATCATTTCACTTTTATTTTTTTCGGTTCCGGTTCGTACTTGTTTGGAGAAGAATCAAGTTGGGGCACTTCGAACTGTAGTTCTTCGCAATCCTCATGAGCGTGAATTAATTCCTCTTCACTTACGATTTTTTTTCACCCAAAAGTTCCAATGTATTATTATAAACTTCTCCGGCCAATACATACCATCGTGAGATATTTCTTCCGAAGGTGTCGATGCAATTAAATTATTTTTCGTCAACAGCTTTTCATAATAAACTACTGCGTCCTTCAATCGCGATTTTGATTGATCACTGTACATGGATTCTTCAGGAATTTCCTCCCCTATTTCAGAAGAGCCAGCAACTTCTTCAGTCGACATTTTTAACTTCGAATTGTAAGAGAACTGTGAAATTTAATAATAAGAAATAGGCACGTCTGGCATTTTTTTAATTATAAAAAAAGTACAACAAAAAATTACCAACGAAAAAGATCGCCGTGTAATAAATAAAGGAAAAGCATAACTAGTGTGAATATGCAAGACGAAAATATTTTTTTTTTAAGTCACAGCACGTTAGTGCGTTTTGCACCATTAGAATGAAATTACGTTTTTTTTCGATTACTTTTAGATTACGTTGAGCCCTCGAGCATTTTTTTCCGTATTAGAGAATCACGACCGAATTTTACAAAAGTGTAATTGCGGTCTAATAAATAAGGAAAAAAAAATACAAAAAATGTTCGTCAAATCCCAACGACGCGGTCTTCAACACCGCAAATGTGCAAGGCGGAAATAAACTTTTGAAAAGCGAAAACAGAATGGTGCAGTTTGCAACGTTCAAATACAATTACACTTTAATCACCAACATTTTTATTTACCGGATTTATACTACGTGAATCATTCGAGCATTTTTTTCCTCATCGGACAACAACAGAAATTTACAAACAAACAAAAAGCTCTGATACAAAGAAAAAAAATACAAATCATTTTCATCCCATTCTAACGCTCCATGATTTACGAAAAATGATCGTCTCCGTTTAGGGAAGATTTCCCCGTGCAAGAACTCTGTCCCGGAAGTCCTGAACTTCAGCGCGAAGCAATTTTAAAACAATCTTCGTTTCCAAAATATAATTGCCGGAATCTTCATACTCAGTAGGTAAATTCCAGCAGACGTTTTTCCTTTCTCGGCCTTTTGAAAAAAAAAGAATCTCAAGTGCGCGACAATTTTCTCGTGTCGAAAGTAACACGTGCACGTAAAAGAGCACGATCTAGTACGCGTTACGAGAGTATATTTAGGGGTGGGGTTTGAGGATCTACCCTGCTGAGAGTTCGATGCCCGATGTTGGAGAAATATATATATATATATATATATATATATATATATATATATATATCGATAGCGATGGTGGTGGTGGTGGTGGTTTGTGATCGGTGGTAGCGGTAGTGGTGGTAAATGTTGGCGGTGGAGGTAGGGAGAAAAATCGACGGTGTGACAGATCAGTGAAGGAAGGTTCGCTACGTTTCCCCATCTCATTTCATTCTCCGGTACTACGATCGTCGCTATAGTGACCCGTGGTGAATTTACGAAAAGGACTCGACTGAACTACAGTGTAATCGGGTGTTCGAGTGTGTGCGTGCATATATATACACAATATAATCCACGAAGACGAGGACTATCGAGAAAAGATTCGATCGGGCACGCGCGCCTAAAGAACGGAACGTATCGCACCTTTACCTTCTCGAGACCCCAATTTTCTTGCTCCCCTCTTCAGCCTTCCCTCTCCAATTCGAAGAGAATTGGAAGAAAAAGCGAAAAAAAACCAACACCAGCCGGGCCCGATATTTCATCGTCGGAATAAAAATTGCCGCGATGTCGTGAGCACTCCTTTCTTTTCGAGTCTCTCTTCGAGAAAGACAAAAAAAAACAACGTGAGACAGGGAGAGAAAGAGAGAAACGCATAAGGTCAACCCTTATTATTCCGGGCGATATTTCATCCCCAAATAAAAATTGCTACTTCGCGATTCGTGGCTGGCAAAGAAGAAGAACAAAAAGAAAACCTCGGGTGAACCCTCATTATTTTTCATTTATGTTTGTGGCGTTTTCCCGCAAGTTGGCATTATCTCTCGTGCTGATCCTTCGCGACGCGATTTTACTCGTTTCCCGGTGACGATACTCTTGCCTCGAGAAGTCGAGAGGCCGTGTCTTTTTTTTTCCTTCCCGTAAAGCATACACACGTAAGGAGAGTTTCATCCCTTGGGAGACGAGAGGAACTCGGAGTGCGGAGAGACGAGGGCGCACTGACCATTGTCCACCAATCGGCGTGTCCCTTCGAGAGTCCTGCGAAAAAATCAACCCCTCCATTCCACCCCCGCGGATACAACCTCTCTCACTCGCTCTCACCCCCCGGCTTGTCCGTACGTAGCCCTCAACGAAAAATCGAGCCACGTGCTGATAACGCCCTTCCGCGCGCCGTCCGCGCCTCCGCCGACACAATTTTTCTCGTCGCCTGACGTTTCCCGGCATTTTCACGTTTTACTCGACGACAAAGTTCAACTTCCGCGTCGGCGACAACCCGGCCCCGTTACGTCGCGAAATTTCGCCGTACCGCCGCACACCGACGTACATCGATATGTGGCATTGACGTGAAAAAAATAACGAGGAGGAACTATTTTTGTAATGTGGAATTTGAGGGTGGTGCGCGAAAAGGGCTGCGAAAAAGTTGGACAAACGAAAATTGTACTGGAACCGGATGCAGATAAGGTGAGATATGTGCGATACGAAGAGTGACAAAAATTCAAAAAAGTAAATGAAAGTAGGGAATAAACGGAAGTAACCAAGTGCTTTGAATTTGTTTGGGTTACTAAGCGAGTTGTTGAAAAACTCGAGGAGAAATAAAAGTTACCAAATACACGAGGAAATTGAAAATTAATTAAAATAACGAATGCCTAAACATCACAAACGAATAAAAATAACATATAACTAAAAATAACAAACAACTAAAAATAACAAATACATTTAAAAAGTAACAAACAAATAACAATAACAAACAAATGGAAGTAACGAAGTCGTTTGGGTTAGTAGCGAAGTTATTTACACCCGAAAATAGAGAAAAATACCAAATTGCACAATAGTTTCATTAATTCATTAAAGTAACGAACCAACAGAAGTACCTGGATACTTCAGCCATCAGTTAGTAACAAAGAAGTCCGACGCCTCCAAAATAATCAACCGTAACGAGGAAATAAAATTAACAGATGTATAAAAAATATAAAATAAAAGAAAGTAACAAAGTTGTACAAAGACCCAAAAATAAAAGTTACAAAATCAGCCGTCAGTAAAAAAACCAAAAAAGTAAAAACAAAACTTTAATTTAGATAAAAATAACGAACAAAGAAAGGCGACAAAGTTACAAAAAAGACCCGAATATAAATAAAAGGAAGCAGGAAAATGTACAGTCTCAGGAAATTCCGCTTTATCTTTTCATCCACTCCCATATTTCTGGATTAACCTACAAGTTGATGACTAATGTTGCGATGAAGATAAAAAAAATGAAAGGAAACGAAAGTGTCGAATAAAATTCCTCGTTGTTTGGAATTGCTATAATGAATTGACGTGACGACGAACATTTCTCGGAGCGCGTCGCGAGAGCTTTCATTTAAAAAAAAAACGGAAAATTACGCACCGCCCACATAATTGCCATGACGTAGCATCGAGGTTGCTAAGGTGCTCGCGACCGCCAGGAAATGACATTGTAACATTTTCTTTTTATATACATCGAATAATGAGAAAAGAGGGTGTTAAAATGGGTGTATGCGGGTCCTTGACCAGCAGACTGTCACTTCACGTGACAAACTCGATCAATTTACAAACGGGCCCCACAATCGGGAGCGCAACTTTATCTTCAATGGCAAACAAATGGACAACTATATTTTTGAGAAATATATCGACAATCTCCACGGTGGACTGGGCTCAATAATTATTGAAGACAGCCCTCCCTCCCCCATGGAGAAAAGGCCACCCTCGAAATATGAACTTCACGACAAATGCCCCCGTATATATGTATGTATCCACGAATTTCTCAAATTCATCCCCAAAAGCGAGGGTGGTGTTGGCACATGAGTCATGTGTGTACCGCTAGGGCCTGTTGGTATTGAAGACTCCGTATCCCCATTGCGGACTTGCCCTCCCACTAAACACACACACATACGTACGCAGGGACACGTATGTCGAGCAAAAACCCGCATGTCCATCTAGCTCGACTCGAAGGGTGTCCTGGCGTCGGAACAACTTTCGTTTTTCTTTCGTCTCCGAACGAGAAATGCTCGTTAACTATATACAGTATAAAGTTAGCCCACCCCATCCGCTAGCCGAGATCGTACAAGAACCCCACAGTGTGCACAATTTTACTCCATAGCGGGACCAAAATCATTATAATGTTCCCAAATTAATGCCGCCATGTTCAATAGCTGATGACTACACCGAGAACGGAAAACTTTTGTTCTTCGTTCCCCCAACCCTCGCGCCTTTTTCCTAATTTTTTTTTCTCGCTCGACGTATCAAATTGAATGAGTATTCGAGCCTCGTCTTTCTCGGATTCATCAATATAGCATGCTATAATAGGATACGGTATAATGCGAAGCACTTGGAGATATAGTACTCAAGAATGCGAGACATATATGGAAGCGGTATCGAATTCCATAGTACTGGGAGAATAGCCAATTCCCTTCGGTCCCTAAGGCTCATAGCTGACTCGCAAAAGCATCCTTTTTCCTCGCATCTTCACGAGTCATTCCCTCCTGCGTTTCATTCTTCTTACCAATGCGGAGGGAGCTGCCTTCGAAATTTTGTCAATGCTTGTGAGCCTCAAACAGAGCTGAGGGACTTTCTTGGACAAGCCGCGTGATTGTGATTCGAGAGAAAATGAGGTTGACGCTTGTGTCGTTGGTGTCCAATAGGGATACATCTTTTAGTACTGCCGATCTTTTCTTCCGGCAGATTTGGGCTACGAAAATCGATCAAATGTTTTTGAAGATCCTCATTGGAGGTCCACGGCCTAAATGTGCAAACAGCATGAATGGTAGTTAAACAAATGGGCGAAAAAAAACGTATCGTCGTTGCTTGTCAATGATGCAACAGCAGCAAAAAAGCAGATAAGGATTGTCCTATTGAGGATATCCTCCATCAAGGGGAAGAATGGGACGACTTCGATGCAAGGGTTCGTTTAGCCCCTTCGTTGGCAGAGAGAATTCGACAAAAAGTGCCCAAAATGGCAGGAAAATGTTTTTATCCTTGTACTTGTACTCTGAGGTTTTGAGGGTGCTGATTACGAATTTGAACTCAAAATTCAGGAATTCACAATGACGAACAAATATGGCGAATGAAAATACAAATAATACAGATTGATTTAGATGAAACTCGGTGCTCATAGATTGTGTAGCTCACTGATTATGAGCTGTTTTTTGCACTTTCGTCCGCCATATTAGATCCGCCATTAATTTTTTTTTAATTTTGTGTTCAGATTCGTAATAAGCGACCTCGAAAATCCCAGAATACCAATTTTCATCTAAATCGAGTAAAATTTTCAATTTCGGTCCGCCATTCCAGCGCTGCCATTTTGAATTTTCAAATTTAAAGTTCAGATTCGTAATAAGCGACCTCAAAAATCCCGGAGTACTAATTTTCATCTAAATCGAGTAAAGTTTTTTATTTTTGTCCGCCAAATTGGCGCCGCCATTTTGAATTTCCAAATTTTGACTTCAAATTCGATTCAGCGAGCCCAAAAACCCCCGAGTGAGGCTCCGATTTCAAAGCAGAGCAAGTTAAATAGGGAAATAAAGGTTGACGCACTATTGCGTCGATGCCACACAGGGCACGGAATTATTTGACGCACATTGCGTCAATGCCAACGAAGGGGTTAAATCGCTCGTTGGATGCCGTTGCATGAACATATAGTCCAGTAAAAGAGACGAAAACCCAACCCTTTTTAGCGTAGAATTTCAATTTTTGACTGAAGGTAGATGGTTGCCTACTGAAAGTAACCCCAATGAAATATTGCCCCTCAACTCGCCCCAGCCCTAAGAAATGTGGTTGAAAATTAAAAAATCGCCGTATCTCAATAATGAATAGCCCAATCAAAAAATGTTTCAAACAAAAGTTGTTTAGAATAATAAAATACGTATAAAGTTATCCAACTTCCAACCCCCTATCGTTGAAAACAGTGGCACAAAAACGATTCGAAAATTCGGGATTGATGCGTGTGCGAGCGGAGTAGACATATCGTTTTTGTGCGGCTATTTTCAAAGATAGGGGATTAGACGTCGGATAACTTTATACGAATTTTATTGTTCCAAACAACTTTTGTTTGAAACATTTTTTGATCGGGCTATTAATTATCGAGATACGGCAATTTTTAAGTTTCCAACCCGTATTTCTTACAGTTGGGGCGAGTTGAGGGGCAACATTTTATTGGGATTACATTCAGTATGCAACCATCCACCTTCAGTCAAAAATTCATATTCTACGCTAAATAGTGCTGGGTTTTCGTCTCTTTTACTGGACTAATAGGATAAATTTAACGATGGCGAAGTTGAAATTCGCGTTATGTGCGTTTGATGATCGAAATACGGTTTGTGTTTGTTGTATTTTCCAGTAGGAGAGAACCTGAAGCGACAGAGTGGTGTGGGGGCCACGCGTGGTACGTGCGTTGCGCAAGAATAACAGCAGTCCGGCTTTCCGTTGTCGTAACGTCACTGGCATTGGAGCAGAACAATGGCGTCCACAGTGGCCCGTGAGCAATTGGTGATGACGATGGATCAGCAGATAAGCGAGATCGACAGCGAGAGTTCGAGCAGTTGCGAGGATCGCGAGGCGCGAAAACGATTGCGCGAGGATGCGGAAAACACAAGCGGTGGCAGTCCGAAGAAGCGTCGGAAGCAAACAACACCGGTGAGATTTCCAACGTCATTGACGACCAACAGCGATGACAGGCTAGAGTCCGAGGCGGAGGAAGAAGACGGAGACGAGAACATGGAAGAGAACGAGTTGGAGGACGGCGAAGATGAGGCGGTTGAGACAGCGGTCAGAATTGCCAGGGATGAAGACGAGGCGCCCAACGAAACACTTCCGGAAGGTAAGCCAAGAACGATATCACCGCAGGCGTATGTGCAAAGTATGATCGGCCAAACGACAACAGGAACAGGAACAATGCCAACGTTCGCGAAAGACGAGAATCTCAACAGTGAATTTCGCTGTCAATTCTGCGCTCTTACCTTCGACGACAAGGACACGATGTCGCGACATCTAGAATGCGAGCATGCGATCCTTTGCAACGCGTTGCAAGCCGCCCCGAGTAATTCACCGTTGTCCGATCAAGTTAGGGTTAAGCTAGAGCCGTCGATTCAGATCCTCGAGGATCCCCCCGAGAGTCCCGTCAATCTTTCGGGCCTAGGCATCAAAAGTTTCGCCGCCAATTGGCTGAATTCCCAAGCGCAGGTGCATCAGCAACAGATGCAACTACAGTCGCAAAATCCAGACGGTTGGACCTCACCAAGTCCCGCAACTTCCGTTCCAAGTCATCTCCAAGCCCTTACGTTTCCCGGTGGTCTAGCGCAGTATCTCCCCCTACCGGGCTTTTCCCTCGCCGACGCTGGACAACTCAGCCGTCCGCCCGTTGGACCGGTACCCATCAGAATCTTCAATCCGGACGCGTATTGTGATCTTTGCAACAAGGAGTTTTGCAACAAGTACTTTCTCAAGACCCACAAAGCGAACAAACACGGTATCTACGTGGATGCACCCTGTCAGAATCCCGTTGATAATGGAATTCCCGGTGGCATGTTCTCCGGTGCGTTCGCCGTTGGTGGTGGCGTCAAATCGGAACAGCCCCAAAGGCTCGAAGTGCCCGCCCCGATGGTATCCGTACCTTCGAGCAACACCGTGCCCTGCGACGTCTGCCAGAAACGCTTCAAGAACGAGGACTCGTTGAGGAAGCACAAGCAAAAGGTTCACAATGATTCCATCGATAATCAGGAGTCCCATTCGCTTCCTGCAACGAGTAGCAGCGTCGACGAGGATCGCGAAGGTTCCCGCAACAGTCCTAGCGCGATGGAGTCACTTTTCAAGCAGGAATTCGGTGTTGAGCAAGAGGACTCGAAGTTCATGCCGGCACCACGACATCTCTCGCCCCAGTCGAGCCAACAAGCCAGAGACTCGGGCTTCAACGTTGATCGCCTTCGAAGGTTGGGCGTCATTAATCCCGAGGCATTTTGCGAGATATGCTGCAAGGAATATTGCAACAAGTATTTCCTGCGCACCCACAAGATGAAGAGACACGGCATATACGTCCAGGAGAGCGAGAAACCACCCAGCAATCCTGGCAACGCTGCAACCTGGCATCAGATACAGACGAGTCCACTGAATCTCATAGTGACGGATGGCAATGCCGGAAGTTCCTCGGAATCGGGTGATCGCCCGAGCGAAGATTTCGAGTGCAAACCCTGCGGTATCCGCTTTCAAACGTTGGGACTCTATCGCGCGCATCGCGCCAAAATTCACGACAGCGACGGGTCCAAATCGCCCAAGCAAGAGTTCGAAATGGATCTTACGGATCAACGAACCGATTCCATTTCCGAGGACCTTCAGAAACTCCAAACGATGATACTGCAAATCAACGGTCTGGAATCAAGCAAAACGTTGAACTGCGGCGCGTGCGGCCGTGAGTGCGAGAACATCGGTGCTCTGAGGAGCCACATGAGACTGGAACACGGTGGAATAAACGAGGAACTTTCCGCGCAATCCAACGAAAATTCACTCAACGGAACCTCGACGTTCTGCACGATTTGCGAGAAGGAATATCAGACGCCGGAAGCGCTTGGGCAACATATCACGGAAGAACATCAGCGTAGCCCTAACAATATCTCGTCAACGATCTCTCCGCGGCTACCTCAGCAGGGTATTTCACCAAGCGTCTCGCTTCAAGGTTCCGTTACCGCAGTGACAACATCGGTAACGGTGCCCGCCCCGTCCACGGGCTTGGTGCAAACACCCGCAGCACCGCAGCCCGAAAGAAAGATCACCTCGATGACCCCGACATCGAGCTATTGCGAGCTCTGCCGCAAAGAACTGTGCAACAAGTACTTCATGAAAACGCACATGCAGAAAATGCACAACATCGAGATAGAGAATGGATCGCAGATAGGTGGTGTGGTCTGCAACATATGCAACAAGGAGCTGTGCAGCAAGTACTTTCTGCGCGTGCACAAACAAAATACCCACGGTATAGTCGACGAGGGTAGCACCGCGTCGAACAAGCAAGAAACTTACGAATCGTCGAGCAACGAGGACACGGCGCTGAAGCCCGATCAGCTTGGCGATTTGAGCCATCGTTATTTCACACATTTCACCGAAGTCTGTCCGGTCTGTAGTCGACGTTTCAGAAGTATCAAGTGGCTGAAGGCCCATCTCCTCGGGGATCATGGAAAGGCAGGTATCGAGAAGTGGCGTGAGCTCGAGAATCAGTATCAAAACTCTTCGAGAGCAGGCGTAAGAGGTGTAACGAGCAAAGCCGGTGGGCAAAGTCAGAGCATCAAGATACCCAATGGATTGGAGATGGTGCAGCAACAGCTGAAGAACAACGATTACGCAGGCCTTGGCAATCAAGTTTTGTCGAGTCTCTTTGGTGCGACGACTGATGAACAGCAGACCAAGAGTTATCGTTGCTCTTATTGCAACTTCACGACGACCGTTTTGCCATTTTTGTTTCTCCACGAGAGATCGCACACGAGCCCCCGGGACAACAGTAATCCAGGAATGGACAGCGGTTCCCTATTGTGTCCGATATGCTCCCAGGTCTTCGCTCAACCCGAGCTTTTGCATCATCATCTGCTGACGCGTCATCAGTTCTCGGGCCTGTTGTCCCAATTGCCTGGCCCCTTGATGGGCAATCCGAGGCTCGAGGCTGCAAGTTCCGAGAAAAACCACGACAACTACGACAAAGGCGAGTACGGGGGCAAGGAGGATCATCGCCAGGGCAGCCCCCATGTTTCATCGGCAAACATGGAATCGTCACCGAAGAGCCAAAAGAAGGAGGAAGCCGCCGTACAAGTCACAGCTCAGGGTGCCTACAAGTGTGCTCAGTGCGGCTTCGCCACGGCCAATCTCAACAGGATTAAAAAACACGTTCGGAAGGATCACAAGACACTCGGGGACGCTACCGAGAGTGTTATAGATGAGCTGAGCAAAACACTTAGGGATGTTGCGAACAAGCACAAACTACCGGCAAGTTACGCAATGCCTCAGGACATGAATTCAAATCCAGACGCTACGACCATCATGCAACCATTCTTGATAGAGGAACGGGACGTCGGGCTAATAGGCGATGAAACGAGCCAGGAAAAACGTTTCGCACCTGCCCTCGTCTATTTGCCAGTCAGAGCAAGGATTAACAGTTCCCTCACGGCATCATTCACCCTCAGTCCTGCCTGAGATTGATCCAAGGCCCCTTCCCTTCCCTATCTCGAGGATCATCGACGACGATTTTCAATCGCCTCGCGATCATTCGCATCACGAAGCATCCGCTTCACAACGAGATACCTATGACCCCTGCGCTGGTACTCGAACGTTTTCGGATGGAAAAAAGTCGCGATGCGCGAAAGATCGCAGACGAAACACACACACACGAAACGCGGATGATATTCGCTCTCACGATATTCAAACACGAGCACGTGCGGTATTGGTTCCTAATGAGAGAGAGAGAGAGAGGGAGAAAGAAGAAAAACAAATGAAGAAAAATAACGTACGAGACCAGTAGCGAGATAGATATTTTTTTAACGAAACAAAGATTTTTATATACACCCGTGTGAATTCATTTATCGCGCCAGATATATCTATACGATTCTCATCATTTCTCAATCATGGTACACGGTTCTTTCGCGAATCAAATGTCTCGGACGAGAACACTAGGCACTTTTTTTTCATTTTTTTTTTCAACGTCGTTCATCGCGTCCCGGTTGACGAAACTCGATGTTCAAAGAGAACCAACAAAAAAAAGGATAGAGAATGAACACAAAATAGGCATTTTGCATCTTGTCAGGGCCCTCATGTTTAGAAACCTCGTTGTTATAAATATATTCTAATCGCGATGTTATACTGTAAATATTAAATGTAACTATCTGATTATAATGGGTGATCGACAAAGTTCCTATTTTAAATGATGCGGGGCCCGTTAAAGACTACGTTGACGATCAACCGGGCGTTTCGATTATTTTTTCGATTATATATATATATATATATATATATATATATATATATATATATATATATATATATATATATATATATATATATATATATAAATGTATATGTATATGTATGTATGTATGTATGTATGTATGTGTGTGTTTCTTTTTTTTATACAACACTCAACGACAGTTCCTCGATCTTGATTCCTATATAATGGCCACCACCGGAAGTGGACGTTTCTCTTCTCGCCAACATTTTCTTTGTCACCTAGTCAATATTTTAATAGTAAAGAAAAAAGAAAGTGTAACAGAGATGAAATACTAGTTTAGATGAGAGACAGAGAGGATATATTCTATTTAAAGACGAAAGGATGAAGCAAAGAACAAGCACAACCAAATGTCCTATCGTCGAACTAAAAATGAAGGAGTACGATACCGTAGGGCGGGAGCGCACAAGAACTCTTGGATCTATTGATCGAGTCAAGACTCAATTGACGTCTGATTGTCGAGAAGGCTTTTTAAAAGGAAACAAAATAAAAGAGAGAGAGAGAGAGAGAGAAAAAAACCGAAAATAACTCAGGGTGGACGGCATTATGACCCCCGCAACAGAGAGTACAATCGTATACACAGCCAACGCATTAAAGAAAAAGAAAATGAAACAAATAACTAAAAAATAGGATTTAAAATATGTTAAATACTATAAAGATTAGTATGTCCGGCGTTTATTGGATGATTGTTTACCGCGTAAAATTCAAACTCTGCATCGTGTGCGAGGGCTTAGAGGTGAGAAAGACAAAGGACAATTTACCAAAAGACCAAACTCTCGAAGCTCGCACTACGCATTATGTCTCGATCTCCTCGTATGAACGCGTCGTATAGAATTTTTTATCCTAAAAAATGAAAACAAACGAGGAGAAATTATTGAGAAAAAAAACGTAAGAAAAATAACCGATAGTTCTAGTCTAAAATACATTGACAAGGATTTAGAAGCTGTTCATGTGCGTGCCTTGCCAGCTTGAGAAAATGAGAATCAAAATAATTTTAATTGTAATTACCGAGCTATCTTAATCGATCTGGGAACCTTTTTTTTATCGGTTGCTTAACGAACGATTTGACGAGATTTCGGTTAAACTAGGCTGCGCTCTGTCTTCTCTTTTTCGCGAATGAGCATGTATTTTAGGGTGATTGAAAAAAACTAGATTTTTTCATCGAAATTTTCTCATTCAGTAGTTGCAGTACGGTGAAATAAGACGCGGGTTAAAATATGAGCCCTAAATATTAATATTTATAGGTTTCTCATCGCAATTTTCCATTTCCCATGCTAACATACTCATGTGTTTTACCATTTTCCTCAACAGTAAACATTAAAAAGTAACTTAATAATAATTGGCGTCGTTTCATTTATATTTTTGATTGATATAACAAATAATTTCTCGAAAATAGAAACTATTCCCCAGAAAATGAATTTTTAAAGCCGTTAACCATCAAACTATTAAATCTTTTAATTATTCAATGCCATGATTTTATAGAAAATGAAGTTACCTACAAAAAAGGTCCTATGATAGTTTGCGATCACTCTGATAGTTTCGCCGAAAAAGTTCAAAAAATCTTGAAATTTCTGCGTATTCAACTTTGACCTTTAATAACTTTCGAAAGGGTAAATTTATCTCAAAACGACAAGAGATCTTTTTTTATAGAGCGTTCAATTCCCTACGAAAATAACTTTTCAGCATCCTTGTACGTTCACTCGTTAGCGAATTATAAAATTGAAAACTATGTGATTCTATCTCCATGTGATTAGCATGGAAAATAGAAAATTGCGACAAGGAACCCCTAAATATTAATATTAATAGCTCATATTTCAACAAACGTCTTACTTCACCTTACTGTAGCTACTGAATAGAGGAATTTGAAGAAAAAGTATAGTCAATTATTTCAGCACCCTAATATATATGTGTGTGTATATGTATATGTGTGTGCTTGAAAAAAATCATTAAAAATATGTTTGCAGCTCGAAAGCGACTTCCCAACGGTTTTTGTTGGGAAGATATATTTATTAAAATAGTAGACTGTCATTGATAAAACATTTCATGACTCTCTCGTTCTCACTCCCTCGCTGCTCAGCTTCGCATCAACGGGCAGACACAAAACCCATGAGAGAACAAGACTGGCCAATACACACACACACACACACACACACACACACACACACACACACACACACACACACACACACACACACACACACACACACACACACACACACACACACACACACACACACACACACACACACACACACACACACACACACACACACACACACACACACACACACATATATATATATATGAAACCATTTTAACATTGTACGTAAATTATCGGAAAAAAAGACAGCTGCGTCCGAGTTTGACCACTATCGTCCGCTCTCGTAGCTGGCTCGCTTTGCCTAGAGAAAACAGCCGGCACGATAGCCAACACGCGTAGAAGCAGAGAGAGCACTCAGACGGTCTAGAATTCGTTGCAGAACGCGTGCAACGGTCACTCCAACGTGCAAGGGACTGGCCACGACACGTTTCCATCACGCCCACGTATTTCCGTATCGATTTCATCCTCGTTTATTTCCCTTCAGGCCCGATATATGAAAACTTTGACAACACGAGTGCTCACGCTCTTTTTTTTCGCCTCTTCCTTTTTGTACGTATTGCGTGCGCGATGGTAACTTTTGTATCGTGTTTGGGTTTGTTTGGGTTTGTTTGGTACGGTTCAACTTGTAAAGTTGAAACGCAGGGGAAATTCTTTTTTATTTTTTGACTCCTGTACTTTTCATGACTATGAAAAATGAGGGTGAAGTTTGCATCGTTGGAATGCAACGAAAATTAATATTTGTGAATTCCTTCAATTTTTTTCTGGCAGATTTAGGCAAAAGAAATCCGTCTACCATTTTTTAAGATATTTATTTAGCGATCCGAAATATGAATTACAAAAAAATTCTTTAATAAGAAAAATAAGGGAATGAAAATGTCAAAAGGAGCTTTCGTTGCGTGCCAACGATGCAAACTTCGACACTATTGGGCAAAATATCATTGTGGCAAACATTTGCGAATTATTCGAAGCCCACATTTGTCAGAAGGTGTTGGGAATTTTTTTTGCATTATTGTTATCGCATTGACGTGGCGCGTTTTAAGGGATCATTCCAGTGTGACTGGATCGAAAATTTCTGGTTTTCATGGTTCAAAAAAAATCGATAATCAGTCCGATTTTTTTTTCGTTCATTCAAATGACTCATTCTGTACATGCATTTTTTTCAAAAAATGTTTCAGTTTTGTTTTTTATGTAATTTGTTTGGCCACTGCAAAAAGATTCATAAAAAATAGCGCCTGACGGTGAAAAAAAAAAACAAAAAGATTATTAATCAGTATAAAAAAACAGTACGGGCGTACGGAGGATTTTTTTCCATGAAAATTAACAAGATGGTGGCCATTTCAAAATTAAGTGTCAAAATGGGTCTTTTCGACGGTTTTTCGTTAAAAAAATGTGATATTTTCAAATAAAAAAAAAACCGCTTTCGTACGACGTTAAAAGGAATGGCGTGGGAAATGATGGGGCCAAATTTGAGACGGATTGCTTGAAAACTCTTCGTTCAAAATCTTCCACCGTTTTGAAAAACGACATTTCAAGAAAAACGCGCCCTTTTTCTAAGAAAGGCTGTAGCGACCGGAGTAATTCAAATTTCGCGATCAAAATTTAACAGCATGTTTATGAAAGTCCATATTTTCGGGTAATGCAAAAAAAAACGATTTTCAAAACATTTTACACTAAAATGTTCCCTAAAAATCCCGAAAATAGCTGCCCATTTTCCATTCTAAAATAACTGTGCTCTTATTTTAGAATTGTTCATTCGCGAATTTGGCGTTATACTACAGGAATCTTGTCAGGCCGAGCTTAATTATTTTTGGCAAAAAAAAGGCCGCGCTTAATTATGTTTGGCAAAAAAAAAGGCTGCGCTTAATTATTTTTGGCAAAAAAAATACTAGATTGGGCGTTGGAGTGGGATTTTGTACGACGATCTACAGCCGCTGTTGGATCTGACGAGTGTGAAACGAACATACGGCGGTACGGACGATTAGTTAGGGAAAAATATGAAAAGCTCCCTCCCTATCTCGCTCTCTCTCTCTTTCGCTGCCCATTGTCTACAGTCCCATAAAAATTTATCTCCTTTTTTCTCACACCCCTGCCTGGAAATAAATGAAAATGCGAAATGTTATTCCGGCCTACGTCTGACCGTTGCCTCAATTTTCGGGGGTAAAATCGAGAGAGCTGTGAGCGAGTGAATCATTGCTCCGGGCTGAATTTCATCTCTCTCTCTCTCTCTCTCTGTCTCGCTCTCCTCTTTTATATGCCCCACGAGCGAGAGACTACCCGAATCGCTCGTTTCCCAAAAATTCGAACGAATTAGTATGCGCGCACGCATGCATTAATATATATATATAAATGTGTGTGTGTACGTATTAGGGGAGAAAAAGTATCGACCATTACTCGTGATGAAAGTATACGGAGATGAGGAGCATTGAAAAAGCAGCGAGCGGGAATGAGAGAAAAATCGAGATGAATGAGAAAGAAACGTTTTGGGGAGAAAAATCGAATTTCCTCGAGCATTGTCCGACGCGAAGGGTGGGGCGGAACGGGGGGGGGCAAAAAATCGGTAGGTCGGAATCTGCATCTGGCAGCGAGAGAGAAAGAGATAAATGCGATGCAAAGATGGAGAGTCAAGGGGTCGGAGAGGTCATCGTGACCTTGGCCACAGTCGTAAGAGGGGACGGAGATTTTTAGGGAAAAACTGTCTGATGGCGCGTGTCTTTTGTCACTATTCGATACAAAGAGCAAGGGAGAGAGAGGCTGAGAGAGAGAGAAAGAAAAGAGGGGGCCAATGACATGCAAAAATGCGTATCGGCGAAATGGTAAATGGCCCGTTTTTAATTGAGCCTGAAAGAGATCTTTGATGGTGCCAGATTGCCCGCAACTGTCATTGCTCCGACCTAGAAATAAAGAGAGACAGACAGAGCGCAAGCAGTTTTTACCGAAAAAAAATGGTCGATTTCAATGTATTTATAAGGCCGGTCGATTTACATAGGCTGTTAGCGAAAAACATTCTTTTTTCAAAAGAATCATTTTTACGGTATCGAAGTATCGTTGGTATGAGACAGAGATTTTTTTTTGTATTTTCGTTCCTGTCCAAAATCTTTTTCCCCTTTAAGGTTCCTCTAATGAGGATCCTAATCTAACGAGGAAAAAATTTTCGCGAATTTTCGTGGCGTGAAACGACTGCAATAATTTCGGCAATTCGGAGCAACGAATTTTCATTCCACCGACGTCTTCGATTTCGTTATTTTTCGTTAGCAGCCTGTCAGAAAAATAAACAAGAAAAAAAATCACTTTTGATACACGTAAAAATGTTTTTGCGTCAACTTTCGTGGCGATTATGGCAAGATAAAAAAAATGGTGACAGTCACCATGAAAACTCGATCGCAATGGTGAAATCGACCGTCCTTGTTTCTTCTCCACTGCAAACGCCTGAAAAGCGAGTTTTTTTCCCCGCAATCGCTAGACACTTCGGTATCGATAATCGGACGGCGTTTTTGTATCGTCCTTTTCTTTTTTTCTTCATTTCTTCACGACGTGTGTAAACGTCAAACTTCGTTGTCTCATGCATAAATCAACTTGAGAAGCTATTCGTCAGCGATGACTCGAGGAGAAATAAAGGTAACGATAAAAACGCTGTTGGCGAGGGAATGAAAAATGGCGGACACTCGGGGTGCTCGTCGTGGAGCCACCCCTTGTGAAAATGCCGATTAAAAATTGACGAAACCGAGGCGCAAACATGGCACGGCACGAAAGAGAAAAGTACGTGACTGGATAATTGTATTTGAACGGAACGCGGGGGCGAACTGAGTTTTGGCGTTTGACGCTGCGTGAGAGAGCGAAGTGGCGTTTAAACATCGCGGGGGGGGAGGAGGGCTCGTAGTTATAATCGTAATAATGATAAATATGACATTGGTAAATACTCTTCGTATATGATAGAGAAATACCTGACGCTAAAATTGCCTTTTGTAAACGTAATTGAGCGCAAAATCAAATTAATCCTTAAATCAAAGAGGGGGAGAGGGCGAGAAAAGAAAAAGGGGAGGAAGTAAATTATATTGAAATTATTGGTATATATTATTGATTATGTCTAAGTACTCTAGGAATTTTCTAGGGAATATATATATATATATAAATATATATATATGTATTTCATAGAGATATTTGTCATAATTTTTAGTCTTGGGTATCGACGAAGAATTCTCAATTGTATTATACATAGACCCAAGCGTTGAAGCAAACGTGAGAATGTGAAATCAACATCGTACGATTTACGATACGAGATTTGAAAAAAAATAGAAGCGTGACACTAATTTACGAAAGCGTCGTAGCATGAGTGGACGAAAAAAATAGTGTACACTGTGATTCAGAATCAAATGACATAAAAAATTGTGAGTAGTGTTTTTTTTTACTGCATCTCTCGTGTTTTATCATTGATTAAAAAAAAGGTATGTTGCGATTCTGATTCACCCTGTACGTCTAGTCATTTTGGATACGGTTTACAATTCCTAATTACGCTAGTCCAACATTGTAGTCAACAGATATTATTATTATTATTATTATTATTATTATTATTACTATTTAAGTATTATTTATTTATCTTCCGACTATTATTTACTGACGACTCATTCCTTCATTCAAAAACAACTCCCAAGTTCCTAGACCTTATTTACCGAGATTAAAAAATGCTTTATGTTCGAAGAAAATAAACTTTATATTACTTTAATATGATTTCCGGTCTTTATTTTATTATTATTTCCCGCGCGTTTGTTGCTAACACTCCTTCGCAGGAAATTATAATTTGTCACAACCGGGGCGACGAAATTATACTCCGCTACATTTAGTTTCGGTTTTTTGCCCAATCTTCGTAATTATCCCCCTCCCCGACCCGTTCACCAAATGCCTCGTAATTTGTCGGTCCGTGAATTTTCACTCGTCCATGCAGCAATTACACGGCCGTATGTTTGCGAGTTTTACACGCGTGGGCCTCTCTGTTTTTTCCGAGCAAACAGAATGTCGTTCGACCTGGTAAATTACGGGAGACGATCGACGGGAGGGCCCGTCGCGCCCCTATCGAAAACTTAAATTTTCAGCCACCCCCTCGTCTGACCCGTCGAGGGGCAACAATTTTTTATTCGATTTTTTTTTTCTAAATTGCTTCGTCGTTCCTCCTCGTTATTTAGTCTCACAGTCACGAGTTCGCTGTCAAACATTCTCCTGGGGGTGAAATGAAAAACGCGAGAAAAAAAAACTGACGAATTTGTCGCGTGCGGGCTCGTAGAATTTCCGAACTATGAACGGAAATCGATATGCACGTGGAAAGCGAGGAAAAACTATTAAGCGTCTCCATGAATTGTACATGAATCTTGGGGGGGGGGGGGGGGGGGCAAAAAATAGGAGAATGAAGGGTTTGAAACGTACCTCGGAATAAGCGGAGAAAATAGTAGAGAAAGAGAGAGGGAGAGAAAGAAAGTGAGAGTAAAAGAAAGTAGAATCGAGTCACGAACCGTAATCTACTTTGCAATTGGAATTACGGATGTGTTCGCCAAGTTTATCGAACGCGAAACTTGGAAAGATATCGCGTGTTTGGTTCGAGGATGAGGGGGCCGAGGGAGTTGCTTCACCCCCTTGTGGAAACGTAATCAATGTCAACCGACCATCCCATCCCCCTGCCCTTCAGCCACGAGAACGTGGAGTAAATAATTCGAGACTAAAAGTGCTTGAGAGGAAAAGAGAAATGGCGGGGGGGGGGGGGGGACAGTGGGTTTAGGGGGTTGCGAAGGAGGAAAAGAGGGGTTGGGAGGAACGGAGAGTGAAAGTTTCGTCTCTCCTTGCGCGGCCTTCGGATCGATTTTGTTTCTTCCTGCTGCGACATCAAATTTTTTTCTCCCCCCTCCCCCTTTCGCTCTTTTTTCTCATTCCTTTCACACTCGAGCGAACAAATGAAAATAAAAGTGTACAAAAGAAGCCGTGGAGCAAGGATTTTCGTTGTTTTCGAACTAACGATCGAACGAGTAAATGACACGAGCTATATCTACACCCCCGAAGTATTTCATACGCACACACACGCAGACATTTATATGCCTGTTTTTATTTGGGCATGGCTGTGTATGTGGTTATTACATACCCTTTGGTATGTTACAAAGAGCGGTGTATGCGAGTCGCGCGCACACGCCTGTGTTCCGAAACAGCCGTCCACCCACATCCTGCGATTTTCCGTCTCTCTCTCGCTCTCCACTGCGCCTTCGAACACCCCTCTTCGCCCCTAAAGCCCCACTATAAAAATCAATAAAATCTTGCGGTTTCCAAGAGCTCGGAAAAACTGCCCCAACTTTGTGTATCTGTGCGCGGGTGTGTGTGGGTGTGTGTGTGTGTGTGTGTGTGTGTGTGTGTGTGTGTGTGTGTGTGTGTGTGTGTGTGTGTGTGTGTGTGTGTGTGTGTGTGTGTGTGTGTGTGTGTGTGTGTGTGTGTGTGTGTGTGTGTGTGTGTGTGTGTGTGTGTGTGTGTGTGTGTGTGTGTGTGTGTGTGTCGTACCGTACGACAGAGTGTGCAAAGAAATCGAAATGATCCGTGTGGAAAAAAGAGAAAGTATGCAGTATATTTGTTTAGAGAGCCGGAGAGTATGGCCGGAAAAAGTAATACAGAAGGAAAAACAGCCCTGTCATCATTACATTCATTCATATATATATATATATATATATATATATATATATATATATATATATATAGCGAATGAAGAATAAAGGATAGACTCCCCCGCGAATTCAAACACAAAGTGACATTGTAGGAAAAATGTAGGAAACACCCAAGGTGGTTATTCCAGCCCAAAGATTATTGAATTATTATTTTCAAGCCATCACGAAAAACATATTTCCAGTTGAAAATGAATGGAAATAAACAAAATTCAGCACGAAAAATTCCAAGACATGTCTCTCGGCCTAAAAGTGATGGAACTATTATTTTCCGGACGGTCACAAAAAACATAATTGCGGTTAAGAATTAATGGAAATAAAAAAATTCAGTACGAAACATTCCAAGATATTTCTCTCGGCCTAAAAGTGACGAAACTACTATTTTCCGGACGGTCACAAAAAAACGGAATTCAGTTATAAAAGAATGGGAATAAAAAAAATTCAGTACGAAAAATTCCATGGAATCTCTCTCGGCCTAAAAATGATGGAACTATTATTTTCCGGACGGTCACAAAAAACGTAATTACAGTTGAAAATAAATGGGAATAAAAAAATTCCAAGACATTTCTCTCGGCCTAAAAGTGATTGAATAGATATTTTCCGGACAGTCGCGGAAAACATAATTGCAGTTAAAAATGAATAGGAATTAAAAAAAACCGACTTACAAAAAGATCCAAGACATTTCCCTGGGCTCAAAAATGATTAAATTATTATTTTCCCGCCGCACAAGAAAAACATAATCGCAGTAATAAATTAACGGTAATAAAAATACAAGTATGAAAAATTCCGAGACATTTCTCTTGGCTCCAAAATGATTAATTTATCATTTTCGGAATAGCTATAGAAATGGTAGTAAAAAAATGTCACGAACGAAATTAATGGGCACAAAAAGTAAATTCCAGAAAATTCCAAGACGTTTTTAACAGCCGATAAACGATCTGATTATCCTAATATTTTTCGGAACTGACTTGAAAAATCGAAATTCTAGTAGAAGAGAACTAAAAGTTTAAACAATTGGCTCTCTTCGATTCAAGGCTCGTTCAGACTTCAAAGTCGTACCAATTCCGAGCACTCTTACGTATACAAAATAATTTGATTACTCAAAAAAGAAATTCAAGTTCAAATTTCCGGGTAATCATCGAATTTGATTGGATATCCAATTATTTTGCGGTCCCATCGAGTCGAACAACTCGTAACGTGCAATATTTCCAAAAACCCCGAGGAGCTCAAAGATCACCAAAGTCACGGGGCTGAAAAGAAAAACGACTTGAAGAAAATAAGCGCGCCGGCACATTTCTCGGCGCAATCAAAGAAAAATATTTAGTGGACATAGAAGACGGCAAAATTGCCGGCTCACAGGGTGGAAAGATATCATATCGAGCCGAGGCTCGTCTTTTTCGTCCCCGAACCTTTATTTTTCCCGCTCGTCAGTCGACCCCGAAATTTTCCGTCTTTCTTCCGCTCCCGCGTTTCCGCCAAAGAGGAAGTGCTTTGCAATTATCAAAGCCTCCCCTACGCTCGGCCCCACGGTTGGTTTCATCCCCCCACCACCAGCACACTGTGCAGGGTGAGTCTTTTTCTTCGTCACTTGCCACTACCACCAACCCCCCTGCCTGCCGTCTTTCGAAGTCCACGGATTCATCTATCTCTTTTTTTCCTCCCCTAGAGTCGAGCCCGGAGGGTTGGAAATGTTCTCTCCCTCGTCATCTTACACCAACTTCGAAATTTCATCCTCTCGTAATAATTTTACCAAGTCCACGGCTGTGTGTATGTATCCTTTCTCTATTTCTCTCGAGCCTTTTCTTCATCCCTCGATTTTCTTTTCTCTCTCCAACCCCCTGTTCAACAAGAACCCAGCGAAAAATCACCAACACCAAGAGAGAGAGAGAGAGAGATAGAGAGAGAGAGAGAGAGAGAGAGAGAGAGAGAGAGAAAGAGAGAGAGAGAGGAGAACTTGATTACAATCCTCCCACCCCCAACCCTGGTAGAGCTCCACACTCGCACACCCCCTCTGCGAGCTAACAACCACGATCAAAAGAAGCAGCAACGTTTGCCCCTTGGACCTCCTCGCCCCCCCCCCCCCCGCTCGAGCCCGGGAATTTCTACGGCAACGAAGGAAACGTGCCTCTTTCTTGATCACCCCTCTTCTTAACACTAGCCCTCCAGAGAGACAGGGAACGAGCGAGACAGAGAAAAAGAGAGACGAAAAGAGCATGTGGCTTTAATTTGGTCCATACCATTGCGCGGAACCTTTCCCTAAATCGATATTTTCCCCGCGGCGTAGAAAAAAAAAATTCCCTCATCTCCGATGTGTCCCTTCAACCACGCTTTCACACCATTGCGAAACTTTGACGAACGTAAATTATTTTGTGTAAGAAACACTCGTCGTTCAATACGAGGGGATCATTTTTTTCTTCATCCCTCAACAATCGCGCGAAAGGGTTCACCGTGAAATTTCAATTCAAAGGGTCTCCCCGGAAAAATAGCGAAAAAAATAAATACAAGGGGTTAATCTCGCTTCGATAGCGCGTTTTTTTGCTATAACGACCCAAACAAATCCGGATTTTTATCGTTTACGTGAAAAAAAAAAGTACAAAGCACGACGCGCGTTCAACACGCGTTGGTCGATGAAGGAATTACCGATTTTTCTACACACACGTACGGATCGTGAAATTTCGTAAATTCGGAATACGTCGAGCCAAAAGGGGTGAGAATTGATTGTGTGCGTCGGGGTGGCAAGGATGGGGTTGATGGCCGTTGTGATCGCGCGTCAGTTCGTCCGTATTATACGAGCCGGAGTTGCCCAAAAATGGGAAACGACAGGCCGAACCCTTTATTTGCACGGGATCGTAAAATTCGTAAGGGTTGGAAATTCGTTCGCCGTAGTTTTTCGGCGTTCTGCCACTTTCTCGGTGAACAGTGGGGTTAATATTTTTTCTGTGGGGAAATACAAAGTTTTTCGGCATGATTTCACCCTAAAGTTTCAGCTGCGCCGTCATTGCAGCCGCAGAGTACGACTCAACTTGTATTCCTCGCTCGATTCGATGTATTTTCGGGCTGTACGTCTCTAAACCCCCCTCCTCCCTCCTCGCCCCGGCCGATTTCCGATTTACACAATATTTTGGAAAATCCTTTATAAGGGATCTCTCGGACCCTTCGGCCTTGTGCACCGGCTTAGCGTTTCCCTCTCTCTTGCTCTTTACCATTGTCCACGCACACGAAACGACAGATGGGCATCTCGCACCAAAATACATTTGGCACGCGCACGCGCCGCCCAGACTCGGCTATTTTCATTTTCCTTTCCGCCTCGGGAGATCGTGGAAGCTCGCGAGAGCCGTGGAAAAAAGACGGATTTTTTTTATAGAAACTCGTGAAATTAGAGCTGATATCTTTTTTCGCCGGGAAGGGGTGATTTGTTTTAAGGGGGGAGGAAAAATTTGGGCGGTAAAAAAATTGCCGATTTACAGAATTTTTTTTAAACTGAAATATTCCTTTACTATTTTTGAGACTCAGGGTATATTTTATTACTAACTTTGACTGTTACATCGTATTTTTTTTATTTCATTGACCTTTGATTTGTTTAACGGGGTGCGGCGGATGTTGTCAGAGGGCGTGACACGTAGCCTCGACGGGGTTAATTTGAAAAGCAAACCTACTAAGACTTTTCTTTCGTTAACACTCATGCGCAGAATATGAACCAAAAAAAGCGAGAGATCTTGAAAATTGAAAAATGATACACTTTGAAACAAAAAGATTGAATTTTCCGACAAAAATGTCTACATTTTGCAACACAAGGACTTTTTTTAACTTTCAGAAATATTTAGGGTTCCATTTTGGACAATAAGGTTAGAAAGATTTATACCAAATTGAATGAGCGTCGGTCGATTAATTTTTTCGCTATACGTCACGCCAGTTTTGAAAAACGCCATTTTGGGAGATTAATTTAAAAAATATCACTTAACAGCCCAAAGTAATAATAAAACATACCCTAAGTCTCAAAAATGGTGGAGAAATCTTTCCTTTAAAAAAAAAACCATGAAAATCAGCAAATTTTTTCCTCGCCTAAAGGTATCCCCCCTCCCCTTAAAATGAAACAATGATCGAATGGATCCGGTGGTCCGGAAGGACAGGCGCCCTGTTTTGCACCCGCCTATCCCTCCTCGTTATCCCAAAAACGACTTTTTTTCATTGCTCCACTCTACGTACATCGGATTTTTTTTATCGCATCTGCTTATCCTCGCTATTATTATTATTATCGTTATAATTGTTGAAATTTTTTCGTTTTTATTGAATACTAATTTCGTTCGTTCACACCTTGTCTGTTGTACGGTCAATAGTTGGACGCGATTCAAGTTCCTATTACGTAATAATGTTGCAACTCATGTTCCTCGGTTGAGCTTAAGTCGACGAACTCTCTCTTGGGTGAATATTGTACCGCCGAGGTGACACATTTTTCCAATGGGGTAAAGTAATTAAGAGAAAAAAAATAAGGATAAAATAAAAACCAACAACCTGACCAAGCATATGCCTATAAATATTATATACATATATAAATTAGTCCGTTTCGAAAAAAAGCTATTATTTCAGCGTTACTCGAAGGAAAAAAATTCCGAATTTTTCCTTTTTTTCTCACTGTCCGTTCGTCGCGATCTGACGCCAATTTTTTTCTCCAAAACTCATCCGAAACACGATGAGCAGGGTGACCTGAAAAAATGAGCTTTTCTTCGATCCGGCCTGATGAAGACGTAACTTAATTGCGAACCTCCATTATTGTAATATATGTACACACAAATCCGTAAGAAATCGACATCGCAGATCACGATACAAAAAGGCAAGAAAAGAAGGGGGGGGGGGGCGAGTGAAAAATTTGAGCTCGCGAGGAAGGGCGCATGATATATTGTAACGAAAATCAAAATTAGCGTGTAAAATCGTATTACATGTAAGGGAGTGCGTGTACTCGAGACATTTAAAAAATAAAATAAAAATCGCGTATCTATAAGTCACAGAGAATTTATGTATTTCGAGTGAAAATAAAAGTGAACAAAAAAAACGAGGTGAAATAATAATAATAACATAATCGTTCGACTTCGATTCAGGGTCCCAAAAGTCACTCCGCGCGTATGAAGACATGTATATGATATTATAGTGGAAGAATTAGAGTGTAACTTTTCAGATCAAATAGACATACATATATAAACATATGTATGTACGATGACAAATATACGCGAAAAAAAAAACTTTAAGTACAACTATTTGGGAGCTCGATTGGGAAGTGATTGATAATTATATCGGAAGTCGATGAAGCGTGACATTTTTTCGTTTACATTCAACGCAAATGTACATTGAGCCGGTGTACATAATAACGTCTGTAATGAACACTCCCAACAGAAGCAAAAGCGAAATATCGTTGAAGAAAATCGACCTACAAGTTCCACATCAAACTTTCATCGAACTCTGATAAAATTGTAAATATATTCAGAACGAAAGAAACGAACTCCCCCGAGAACGTAATAATAAATCGAGGATTATTTTTCGAGAATTCATACCTGAAAAGAAAGGGAAAAAAAGAAAGAGAAGAGAAAATGATTATCGCGTCTTGCAATGAGAGAAGCTGCTGGAAAAATCTGTGAGTTTGATTTTCTCCCAGACACTTTGCCATGTTCCTAAATCATTTCCAACGAATGTGAATTTTACGCGATGTATTTGTTCATCGCGTTATTTAGTTATGTTGCACGAGTTATTTTCACGAACAACTCCCGTTTGCCGTTTGCGCAAAAACGAAAAAAAATTATCGATTGTGTTTTTCGTGATGTGTATACGTTTTGCGTCTATATGTACAGCTGCATATGTGCGTCACACGATTACCCTCGAACATGTAGCCCGGTTAATTATTCGTTGGCAAACCATACACTAATGACAAAAGAAAACCGGATGCTGTCGCGAGTCACTCGCTGAAATTTCGTCAAACAAAAAAAAACGCTCGTTTTGCGTCACCGGGTGGAGTCGATTGTTTGATTTTCCATATACGTGAACACGCGTGCGTCTTATTGTATTTATTTGATGATTATTATTATATTATTACCGCTACTACTATTAAAAAAACGTTGATTATAATTAATGTGCTATCATGTACAAAACGAATTAATTTCCACGAGGGACGAGTAACGAGGTGGGAATTAAATTGAGGTGGTTATAAGGTGATTGGAGCAACGTAAATCAAAAGATTGAGAATCAAAATTAAATATAAGCGAAGAAGAAACGAAATTATAAGATGTATGAGAATTGTCCATGGACATTGCTCGTTAGTTGATAAATCATTTTTTATTATTATTTATTCATTCATTTATTATGATGATGATTATTATTATTGGAAATGAATTTTCCACTAGCTCGTGAATTTTAGTAATACGCTTCGACAAAATTAATTAAAAAAACAGACAGCTTCGATCTCTTTTTTGGATTCGAAAAACAAAGTCGCCATTACGTGTTTTTTTTCGCACACCCTATTTGTTGGCATCGATATATATATATATATATATATATATATATATATATATATATATATATATATATATATATATATCATCGTCCAGAGGGGAAAAAATGCGATCGCGTGTCATCGCGTATCTGATGAAGAATCGCTGATTATGTATGAGAAGATATCGAGAATAAAGTATGCGGAAAGAAATAACGAAAATGATACGACACAGGACGATAGAGACAGTGGTTTGTCATTTTAACGTATTGGTCTCTTAGCTACCTTTGTATTATGAGACGTATATATGCTATATATACACATATATTACAACGATAATAACAATAAATAAAAAAAGACGAGTTTTTGTGTTTAAATTTATCAATGTTTCGTGTTTCGTGCTCACCATCCCACAAATCTCGAATAGCCTTGCGGAATCTTCAATATCAGCGGGAACGAAGGTAAGCCCCGTCGGATCAATCACGGTGTCTTTATTTATTTTATGCAACGAGAATAATTATGGCTTCGACTGAGGAACGATTTTTTTTATTGTAATAACAAAGTTATCCATATTTGTATTCTTAATCTCGGAATTTTCATCGCTGAGATACAGAGTGATTCTCACGAATACGCGTGGATTTAACCCAATTCATTGTTGTCGCCACGGCATACCAGACCACGATCAATCGTCATCGAGATAAATGAAAAAAAAACATACGCACTGCCCTTGAATGTGATAAATTTATGTGACGCATTCGAATTCAGGGATGAGCGAGATTCGATAAAAAAAAGTTGTGTGGAAGAAAGAATGATGATTGCTTGACGGTCACGTTAATCAATTTATTGAAAATGAAGGATAATTGGTAATCGATAATTATCGTTGTTGCTTCAATGATTGAAGGAGGTTGATGAAATTCTTAATTAGTTGGCGACGTGTCGATTGGAGATCTGGGTGTTTCAACGTTTTGGGATTCAGAATTATTGGACGGTTGGGTCGACCAATTAATTGGAAGATAATTGGGGACCAATATTCATTGATATCGATGCAATAATTGAACGAAGTTCATCAAGTAGTTCATTGATTGGCGAATCGTCGACTGAAGTTCGTAGCGCTTAATATTTTTTGATGTGAGATACGAGAATATTTATCGCGATGAAATTTAAGGGAAAAACCATTCGAAGTTGTCTAATTGACGAATTATGGGAAAGTTCGTTGGTGAATGAATTATGGGAAAATTCGTTGGTGAATTAATTATGGGAAAGTTCGTTGTAAATAAACTAAAAACAATGAAAATTATGTTTAATTATTTTATTTGTAGGATTATTTTATCTATATTTTTATTTAAGGGGTTATGCCTAGTTGTAAAAGTCTATAAATCAGTTTTTCCAATCTAATATATTTTAACAGCATATCATCTTGAAGGGGTTCCCTGAATTTTTCGAAACGATCGTATCGAAATTGACAGATATATAGGCTGTTGTGTTTAACGCCCGTCAGAACACTCGAAGCGTCGTTCGAAACTTCAAACGCTTTTTTCTCGAAAATACGTTTTCAAAGTCTTCAAGTCTTCAAGTCTTTCAAAGCAGGTTATCTCAAAAACTACTGCATCAAACTTTCTGAAAAATTTAGGAATTTTCTAGATGTAAGAATATAGTATTTCACCGAAGAATTTTTTCCGGTGTATACTTTCAATTTGATGAACGGAAAATGCCCATTTTTCCCAAAAACCAAGAATCACTTTGAACACCCGCCATTTTTTTAAATTTGATATTTCGAAAATTCCTTCGATTGTTCATACGATGAACTAATAAACTATCGAAATCTGTTTGATATTTTTATATTAGATACCCTGGTGCAGAAGGGCATTACAATTAAATATTTTTACACCAAAAAATTACAGAGTATTTTTCAGATGATACTTTTACAAATACCTAATTTTTGTAGAAATTTATCACCCCAATTTTATATTTGAAAAATCCCAAAATTGAGCTGTTTTTAATCGTTACAATTAGGCCTAACCTGTTGAACGATTGCAACACTGTTAATTGAAAATTTGCATTTTATATCTCTCATAAGTATTCTAAAAAAACGTTTGGGTGACTTTCGTAGTCAGAATCTGGAAAAAACTGTGAATTAAAAAAATTATTTTTCCTCGCACTTCAAGCTGAGCTTCGTCATTATCAAGTCACCAAAACGCGAATGTCTCAAAACTGCATTTTTTAAGTTGGCCGGAAACATAACTCAGACAATTTTCAACCGATTCACTTGAAATGTTGAATATATCTTGAAAAATACATTGTCTATGAAAGTACGTAGGATTTTTTTCATATTGCATAGCTCATTCGTTTTTAACGATTTTTCGGCAAATTTTTGGAAAGGGAAAAATTTGCCTAAAAAATCGTCAGATAATTGTTAATAACTAATGAACTATGCAATATAAAAAAAATCCTACGTACTTCCATAGACAATGTATTTTTCAAGATATATTCAACATTTCAAGTGAATCGGTCGAAAAAAGTGGAGTTTTGAGATAAACGCTGCACAGCCACCATTTTGAAATTAATCGCTTCAAAAAATTGTTTGGATACAGTCACTGATATGTATAATAAACGCCCTTTTTTTGTAATCTCGATTTATATTGTAGTTTTTCTAAAAAAAATCCCCAAAAAGCCTATTTTTTCGGCCTCCAGAGTGGCCTAACCCCTTAACGCTCGTTAGTATATTTTAATTAAAACCATGGAACTCGCAACTTTTCCAACGTGCGTGAAATTGATTTAAAAAAAACAAGGTTTCCGTAATGCGATATACGCAGCGCTCAAGTTTACGTAAGCGCCTCGATAATATATCATTCTGCGTGTGTGTGACTCAAATGCACAAAAGATCGAAAACGGAGGTCTTCGGCGATGGTCGACCGTAAATTTGCCGATTCTTTTTTTTCGCCGGGAATCCTTGGACGCAACCGGATAAGACAGCCGAAGCAGAAGGATTGTTTGGATTTTCCACTGAGGAAAAACGTGTTCGGAGGCCTCGATGAGACGTATTTAAAATACTTTTGAAAAGACGTACGTCATATGCCAATAATGACCAAGGAAAGTCGCATGTGTTCCTTGTAAGAAAAAATAGCAATCGATCAAAAACGTAATAATAAATCATTTTGTTGGCATTGGTGGCATCTAGTAAAGAGAATAAAGACAAAAAACGGGAACAAAATAAATACTAAAATAAAAATAAAAATATATCAAATAAGAAATAAAGTAAAATGAAAGGAGTTAAATTTGAAAAAAGTATGTATCGATAAACAGCACTCTATCGGTTTTCAATAGAATTCTTAGATACCGAATACAAAGCAAGATTCAGCCCGTAGTTATTGTTCCTTTGGTCTAATTCTTAAACTTAAATAGCACACAAAAATACAAGGGATAACAAAAAAAAATAAAAATCCACATATCCTCAATTGACTACATGGGAATGCACTTGGCAGATAATAAAGTCTGCGATAACCGTACCGGAAATACGTGGTGTCGAAGTTTGCGTCGTTGGCACGCAACGAAAAAGCTTTCTTATTTTTCTATTGTCTTGTTTTGTTATTATGAAAAATCGTTTTTTTCTAGATTCATGTTGTACATTTCGAGCAGGGATTCTGACATTATTTTGACGATTCGAATAAATTCATTATCATTTCATTACAACGTTACAAACTCGAACGTGACGAAGATATCGATGCTTCGACATCAGTTAATCTTGTACTCGTCGCGGAATTGTTTGCCACACGTACGAGAATGTAATTTTTTTTTGAAGATGATAAAACAACCTTCATTGAGCGAATTGGACCCGTGTCCTTGAGATGAATTGGCAAAATAATAGTGTGTCCTGTACTTTAAATGTCCATAGTACACTTTGAATTTACTATTATATTTTTCCACGCCAAATTGAGGAAATCTTCCGTCCAGTACTCCATCACATCTCAACATAGCTGCCAGACAATTAGCAGCTCTGATTGGAAATCTCTCACATGTAGCCTACGCAACAAAATAATGACGTGACGTTAGAGGACGTCGAAATTATTTGACGTTAGATGACGTCAAAGGACATTCGTTTATTTTACGTTAGAAAACGTCCGTCAATGTGACGTTAAAGGAGGTTAAAGGGCGCCCGTTAATGTGACGTTCAAGGAGGTTAAAGGGCGTCCGTTAATGTGACGTTAAAGGACGTTAAAAAAGGTCGGTTAATGGGACGTTAAAGGAAGTTCGTTAGTTTGAAGTCAAAGGACGTCCGTTAATTCGGCGTTAAAGGACAACCGTTAATATGGCGTTGAAGGACGTCCCACAATTTGGCGTTCAAGGACGTTAACGGACGTCCAGTAATTCGGCGTTAAAGGACGCTAAAAGACGTCCATTAATTTGACGCTAAAGAACGTCAAAGGATGTCTATTAATTTGACGTTAAAGAATGGTAGAAGACGTCCATTAGTTTGACGTTAAAGAACGTTAAAAGACGTCTGTTAGTTAGACGTTAAAGATCATTAAAGGACGTTAAAAGACGTTCGTTGATTTGACGTTAAAGGACGTTCGTGAATTTGACGTTCAAGGACGTTAAAGGACGTCTGTTAATTTGACGTTAATGGACGTCCGTTAATTTGACGTTGAAAGACGTTAAAGGACGTCCATTAATTTGACGTTGAAGGACGTAAAAGGACGTCCGTTAATTCGACGTTGAAAAACGTTAAAGGATCTCCGTTAATTCGTCGTTAAAATCATTCGACGTTAATCAATTGCCTAGAAATTTCAAAACTTTTCTGCACTTTTTCAAACCTACAATATCCGAGTTTTTTTCATTAAGTTTTACTTTTGATGAATTTTTTTCAAAGAATAAATTAATGAACTCTTTTTTTATATTTGCCCGTTCGTTACTTTGACGTTGAAGGACGATGCTGAAGTTTACATCGTTGGACTGCAACGATTTTAATTTCATTTCGCACATTTCACCGACAAAAGTTCTTCAATTATTTTTTAAGATATTTATTTCGCGATCTACATTATGAATCTATCAAAAAAGATCGCCTATAACAATAAAAATATGGAAAATGAATTGTAAAACGAAACTTTCGTTGCGTTCCAACGATGCAAACTTCAACACCATCGTTGAAGGACGGTAAAGGACGTCGGTTAATTCGACGTTGAAGGACGTTAAAGGATGTCCGTTAATTTGACGTTAAAATCAATCGACGTTAATTAATTCCCTAGAAATATCAAAAATTTTATGCACTTTTTCAAACTTATAATATCCGAGATTTTTCATTGGTTTTTACTTTTTATGCATTTTTTCAAAGAAAAACCATTAAACACGTTTTTATTTACCCGGAGCTGTCACGACATTTCCTTTTTTCTTGCACCGAGTCTCAAAACGAACTGCGACAATTTTACATTCCTGGGTGTCTCAATATCCGTCAAATAGTACAAACTTTACGAGTACGACGTGCTCGTATAGTGAAGACGAAATTTCGAGACAGCTCCGAGAAGAGATAGGAGCTGCACGAGGTGCTTTGAGGCTATTGTCGACGCAGTAATATAGTCGAGCCTTAAGTAGAAGTGGGCTAAGATCTTTCATAAATGGATTATCATCAAGTGTGTAGATTGTAACAGAATAGTGAACACAACACAATTGACACCTCTGTCTTTTCACGTGAAGCTTGATCTCCGGAATCACCGGATCCATCCATCGTCAGAACTTACAAAATTGTTCCCATGAATTTTCAATTTTAATTGTCGGCGCGAT
The DNA here is from genome assembly GCA_963210295.1 of Ophion ellenae. Lineage (NCBI taxonomy): Eukaryota > Metazoa > Arthropoda > Insecta > Hymenoptera > Ichneumonidae > Ophion > Ophion ellenae. The sequence goes on along the minus strand of OY723386.1, from coordinate 46,590,618 downwards.
ATATCGAGACTGTCATACGTACCTGTTGGAACAATATAACAAAATCGGATAACAATCGACGAGCGTCATCGATAGCGTACTTGTACGAGCAATCACCCATCACAAAGCTAAGTACCAATTCCTACAAGTCATCTCGTATTTCCCCTCTCTTCGTTCCCACAGTTGATCAGTTCATACGATGTTGAAGTTTCCATGTTTCGTATGCAATAGAAAAATATTTTTTTAGTAAACAACTTTACGGCCAATTTACGTTCCAACAGTCATGTAAACTTTTTTCAATCTTTATTACGAATCTGTTATCTAAGTCCGGAAAAAAGGTTCACGGTAATAAAAAAAAAAAGAGAAAATGAGAACAGAACATAATTTTCGTTGCATTCCAACGATGCACGCTTGACCACCATAATTTTTTTCTTCTTATTGACTGGCAGAAGCTATAAAAAATACTTTTTGTTTTGTTTTAATTACTTTGTTCATTTCAATTTTGATCAGGCACAATTCGTTTTTTTTTTGTTTGTTCGCCCCAAACTTAAGGGACTATACTATTGTGACACTTTCAAAAAATCGATTTTTTTTGTTGCCTTTTTCGACTATTTATACTTTCAAGAATATCATTATCATTTATATCAATATCATTTTATCTTGCAAAAATCGATAGTTAAATCTTTAAAGGCGTTTTTGTCGAAATGAGATTTTTCAAATTTGCTGACATTGTAACTCAAAGAGCAATTATCCAATTGACTTGAAATTTGAACTGAGTATTCTTAAATATATTAACTCTACAATGACGTAGGACGTATTTTTATATTTTTTGAAAACCCTACGTCATTGTACAGGAAATACCTCCCAGTTTAACGACATTTTTTCCTTTTTCGGTTTCAGCTACTAAATCGGCCGGAATCATATCAGCAGTGGAGGAACTTTTTTTTGGCGCCTCCGAAGGCGCATAAGTCTCTTGGATCTCAATATTTTTCTATGAAAAGATTATGTAATATAGGTTAAATATAGCCAAATATATTCTTAATTTTATGAAACATTTAATTGAGTACTTTTCTTCCAAAAAAATCCCGAAAATCACCCAAATGTTCAGCGTTCACAGTGGTATAGCCCCTTAAGTCCTGGAAAAAAAGCAATTAGATAATTTTGAAAACTTAGAATATGAAAACAGAAAAAAAATTCGTTGCATTCCAACGATGCAAACTTGAACACGATCATTCTTTCTTATCATCCACTCACCGTAGCTATAAAAAGATTTTTTCTTGCAATTACTTTAATCATTTTAATTTCAACGAGGCACCTTTCTTTTGTTTGGGTTTGTTTGGGTTTGCTCGTTGGAAAGGTAAGCCCTGGGAAAAAAGTTTTCGGGTTCTTTAACAAAATAAGAAAACGAAGTCAGAAAAGAATTTCCGTTGCATTTCTTTGGGTTTATTCGTCCAAAACCGAAGCCCGGGAAAAAAAGATGTTTAGAATAATATTCTAAAATGAGAAAACGAAAACCGAAAAGAATTATGGCTGCATTCCGATGATGCAAACTCGAACACCATCACAATTGCACTGACAGAAGCCATAAGAGACTTTTTTCGATCAATTACTTGATCATTTTAATTTCAATAAAGCACCATTTTTTTGCAACACATTTAAAACACTTCAGATTGGAAAAAAAATTCTACGCTACAAAACTGTCGAATAAAGTTATAAAAAATTTAAGATTAAAATTTTATTTCCGAGATAATCAATTTAGCACATTAATCATCGTAAATATTGGAGAACTCATTTAATGAGTAATTTCTTACCCATTTGGAAGGAAATCAATTTTTTTGACATTTTTTTCGATAAGTATTACGGAGTTCATATTGTTACGATTATTACATGACTATCTTACACACATATCCATATATATATATATATATATATATATATATATATATATATATATATATATATATATATATATATATATATATATATATATATATATATATATATATATATATATATATATATATATATTCTTTGATCGCAAAACTGAGTACATTATTCGACGATTGATATGCTCGAAACTGCCGGATCCGTGGCAAGCCTTACGTACACGATATGATACAAATATTTCGAAAAGATCGTGGCAAATCTATATATACCTACATGCGTATGTCGTATTGTGTACACTATTGTCTCATCGGGAATCGAACGATTCGCCCGAATCGCGACGTACGCGAGTCTTACATTGTCATTCACGGAAGTGATTTACAAGAAATTATTGCCGCGTCGTGAGTAGAATTGCATCAATTCAAAGATTACAAAATTCTTCATCGAGTGAAAGAAACAACCGTGCATAGTGCATTTTAACTTTATTTTATCTGCATTGTCGGCGTGTGTGAGTGAATGTTCTTACAACATGAACGAAGTTCATCGCTGTTTACAAGTGAATGCAACGTGTAAGTGTGCGAATAGATATTGGGGGTCCGCGCCATGCCCCAGTGACAATGTTCTTATCGATTGGGGTAGAATATCCATAAGTCGAAATTTCATAAGTACGAATATCCATAAGTCGAATTTCCATAAGTACGAATATCCATAAGTGTCAATATCCATAAGTGAATTTCCATAAGTCGAATATCTATAAGTGAGTATAGAGTAGAAATGAGTGCCAGGAATGGTGGGAGGTAGAGGAAAAGTGAGTATAGAAGGAACCCAAACAAACTCACTTATCTCCACCTCCCGCCATTTCTGGCACTCATTTCTACTCTATACTCACTTATGAATATTCGACTTATGGATATTCGACAAACCCAAACAAACTAACTTACCTCTACCTCCCGCCATTTCTAGCACTCGTTTCTACTCTATACTCACTTATGGATATTCGACTTATGGATGTTCGACTTATGGATATTCGATTTATGGATATTCGTACTTATGGATATTCAAACTGATGGATATTCGAATTATGGATATTCGACTTATGGATGTTCGTACTCATGGATATTCACTTATGAATATTCGACGACAGTGATTCCTATCCTACGTGGGCTTGAGTCGTCTGTGAAAAAATTATTTACAGTCTTGCCCAAGCTCGATTTAAAATCGTTGGGAATTTTTCAAATTGGTGTAAATCGAGGTAACTCTCTACAAACCCAAACAAACTCACTAACTAGTCCAAACAAACCCATATACTCAGGCAGAAATTATCGTAGGGATCAAAATGGATTTCCATACCTGTTCCTACTTACTGATTGGACTCCAATGAATAATCGAATTGGATCAAAGCGGTCACGCTCGTACATTGGATTCTCTTTGGTCGATGCAAAGCCTTAAGGGGGTGATAGGTCACCCCGCTAGGAACATAGCTAACCTACGTTACCTTAGTCCAAAGTCTAAAAATTTCGTGTTATCATGGTAAGTATGATTTTTTGGAAAACTTCGCAAAATTCGGTACTGACTCGTTTACCTCTTATGATAGTGCTATTTAAAAGAAAATAGCATTAACATAAGAGGTATTTTTATTTTTTTACAAGTTTTTAATTACTCAACACGTTCCATTTAGTAAGTTGCGTGGATAATGATGATTTTATAGATGTTTGTCGATTGAATACACATTGAGGCCATAGGCCACAGTACCGGGTATAAAATCATGTGCGAATTGAACCATTTTTTTCGTATAAAAAAGTGATTTACTCATAAAATTAATTACACATCTATTTAGTATGACTATCAAGCTGTTAGAATTTTTTTTCGATGTCCATAACGGTCGACTATTCATATTTTCTTTTGTTATCTTTTTTTAGGCGCTCCGTGGCGTGACATTTATCATCCACAATTTTTTACCTAGAATAAAAAACGAAAATTTTCGTCAATCTACATTAGAATACCTAGACAAGTACGTACAGAATTTAAAAAATATTGTTTTATTCAAAAGTTGTAGGTATTTGAACGGAAGAAATGAATTTTCAGTGAAAAATTTCGTTGTAACTGCTCATAAACTGCTCATAAAATGAAAAGTTTTCGATTAATCAGAAATTCCGTGCGTACTCATCTGCGAAATGCAATTAGGAACATAACTTTTCAATTTAAAGTAAATCGAGTCAAAATTGTTGAAGTTATTTGCCACGCCAATTGGAAAAACCTGTTTCGAGAAGTTTTAAGTAGTCGGCCGTTTGTACATGAAAAAAAATTCTTACAATTTGATATTCATACTAAATAGATGTGTAATTAATGTTATGAGTGAATCACTTTTTCATACGAAAAAAAATTGTTCAATTCGAACATAATTTTATACCCGTTACTGTGGCCTAAGGCCTTAAGCTAAGACGCAAATAAGTTTTTAGTTGCCAATTATTGTCTGTTTGAACATTATGAACGAGTTAGTACCTAATTTTGGGATATTTTCTAAACATCATACTTAGCATGATGACTCGAAATCCTTAGACTTTGGACTAAGGTAACCTAGGTTAGATATGTTCCTAATTTTACTCTTTTAAGATAAGATTTATACTTTATATATATATATATATATATATATATATATATATATATATATATATATATATATATATATATATATATATATATATATATATATATATATATATATAAAGTATAAATCTTATCTTAAAAGAGTAAAATTCGCTTTAAAAAGTACATCTTAGCAATCGATTTGAATCATATTGGTAAAGATCTACTGTAATCATCGTTTGTTATATTTATTTTTCTGCGCTTTGTCATAATATCACCACCCATTTTCGATTCGAACGTAGTAAGAATTCTCAAACGACGTTCACCGGGGAACAGTGGAGAATCCAATTAGATCCCAGTGAGGACTCTTTATGTGTGGTATCCCTAACAAATTCCTGAAGAGATGTGGATGCATCTTGGGACCCCTCAACAAATTTGTACACGCGATCGCGAAAGGATTTTTTTTTTGACATGCAACAAATTCTCAAACGACGTCAATCAAGAAATAGCGCTAAATCCACTTGGATTCCAATGTGGACTGCCTACTTTCGGCGCCCCTATGAAATCCCTATGAGGATGTGCACGGGTATTGTAAGAACAGAACATTCGCAAGGACAAGTATCCTGGTTGAAGTAAAGATAGAAAAAAAAATACGAAGTGAAGATGTAAGCTTTCGAGTACTGTCACCGAATAATATGAGAGGATTTTCTCGTTAGCACGAGACGAATGTCGATTTGGAAAATATTCCACATTTCGATCGGTTGACCCCCGAGGATCATTGATTACCGCGCTTCTCATCAATATCACGAGGTAAAAAAAATAGAGGCGTTGTTATGTAAGAGCGAAATGATGACTCGCTGTTATTATCGGGATAACCGGTCGATCGCGCGAAAAGATGTTCAATCGCGAAAATTTCCCAACTGAAGAAACAACCGCTCGTCGCGCTTGTACGTCGCGATTTTTCAAGCAGTCATTTCGTAGAAAGAAAAACTCGCGCGAAATTCGTAAAATGTAGATTGGAACGATAAAACACTGATCGAAAATTTTCGAAAATTCTTTGAACAATAATAAAAATCTCCATTGCTGATACCGCGTATGTGTACATGTAAATATATGTATATATGTAGAATTGCGAAAACAGATTAGATAATTTCGTTTTATTTAATTTCAATGCAGATACCGGATACTAGTAAATATTCCACGTCTTATTTTCGCCGATCGGTCAAACGATGGACGACTTTCGTATAAATTATCTCGTTTTTGAAAACGATGTTATAAATAATCTTATAAACAACTTAAATTCATGAATAATTATAAATATATTCAACTAAAATTATAATTATTATAAATAATTACAAGAGAGAACTGAGAGAAAAAAGAAGAGAAAACCTAAAAATTTAAAAAAACTGGAGGTTTTCTCTTATTTTTAGACATTTTCTTTTCGATTTTTTCTTTTTTTTCTTTTCTTAAAAATAATAGAAAACCTCGGGGTTTTCTATTATTCTACACACACACACACACAATGATTGTCAAATTGGTAAGTTCACTGCCTAAGTCTATTATAAGTACGTGCAAATAAAAAATATTCATAAATCTAGTCGAAACATATGCACAGTCATTTTAGTTTCGGAACTATATGTAATGTATAACTATTCAACGTTTTATTTACTTTAAGAAAAGTTTTTGAATGAAATTCAATTTACACTTGTGTAAATCATTTTATATCTCATTCCATACATTTTTTATACATTTTCTTATTTTATACAAATAATTGTATTAACATCTGTAAATTTAATTACAGTAAATGACATTTTCCCAATTAAATATAACACAAAATGTATACGCATACTAAAACCGATATACTTATGTTTCATCTAGCCTTGTGAATATTTTTTCATTTATACGAACGTGCACTTATACTTACGCAGTAAACGTATCAATTCTTGAATGACGGCGCGAATTCCTCACTCGTCGGACTTACGCAGTGGTACACAAATCTGCAATACCAACAATAAGTAAAACGTACCGGGATCTATAGATTCACGTGAGATTTATCAAAGCCACGCGATGACGCTCGTAGTGAATTCGCGGAAGAATGTTCGTCGGGGGGGAAATACCATCGGGGATTTTTCATTCCTCTTATAATCGTTCGATATCTTCGACATCGCGATTAAGTTTCATCTCCGCCTTTCAACAACATATCCACGGTCGACGAAACATTTTTTTTTGGTTTTTAATCATCCCACATCAAATTAATATTATCAGTACTATAAAGTCACGCGAAAATAAAGTTCGCGTGGATTTGACGAAAGACAATTTTTATCCTGACTACTTTCAATGCTCGCATTTTTTTTAATCTGAGAGAATCGTCGCCTCATCACTTTTATCTTCGAGGTGATCGCTATCACTTTATTGATTTCCGTTCTATCGCTTGATTTCCTGCATCTGATGATCTCCTTCGTATTTGGAAAAAAGAAGCATCGCCGTTTGCTCATTGTTGCGACGAACGACAAATACGAATGAAAATCACCAGATAAGACACTGGATGGAAGTTCAATGACGTATTGTTACGCAGAAATGTAAAAATCGTTGTGTTCATTTTGTTTCATAGCTTTCATGATATAGGAGTTTACGTGTGATTTATCGCAATGATCACAAAAGGGCAAAGTTTTCTTTTCTTGGACTGCAAAAATACTCAAAACCTATATTTAGTCGAACCCCGATATAAGGAATCCCAAGGGAAGTTCATTATATCGAGTTTTCCTTATATTGAGGTTTCGTTATACCGAAGTCATGGTCCTTAAAATGTTCGTTAAAAAAAAACACATTAGTATTTTAAATATGGAGATATAAATATGGAGACAAAAATATTCAAAACGTATGTTCAGTCGAACCTCGATATAAGGAATCCCAAGGGAAGTTCATTATATCGAGTTTTCCCTATATTGAGGTTTCGTTATACCGAAGTCATGGTCCTTAAAATGTTGGTTAAAAAATACACATTAGTATTTTAAATATGGAGATATAAATATGGAGACAAAAATATTCAATACGTATGTTCAGTCGAACCTCGATATAAGGAATCCCAAGGGAAGGTCGTTATATCGAGTTTTCCCTATATTGAGGTTTCGTTATAACGAAGTCATGGTCCTTAAAATATTCGTTAAAAAAATATATTAGTATTTTAAGGGGAGGGTAGGGGTTTCAGCGTGAAAAAAAAACACTTTTTTGCGAATTTTTTTCATCTATATGGATAGAGTATATTTATTGAAACCTTTTGTATATTGTTAAGTGTCATCTCAAGAACATTCCGTGAAATTTGTACGCGAAAATATCCACAAACAAGCCGGTGACAAAGCTTTTCCAAGAACGCCTTTGGAAAAACACGATTTGCGGTGTTCACTGTATCTCAGCTAGAAATTATCTGAAATCAAGTACCATTAAAATTTAGTCAAAGTATCATCAAATCCTCCCCCCAACGGTCTTTGATAATTTTTTTTTTTCATTTCTAAATTTTTGGT